>JAWQUT010000073.1:1562168-1574000 GCA_033807755.1 Ellobium chinense
GGGGGGTAGGGGAAGGAATGATCACTTTCATGAGGAGAGTGCAACCAGAAGTGTCCTATTTTTCATATTTCTACATTACTAAATTAACTAAGCATAAGCATTCTAGCTGTCCTTTTAAAGATAGGTCAAGAATGTGCAATTTTTGAATGGCTGGAATGGTTGTGGTGTTGGACTCAGGACTGAAAGGCCATGGATTTGAATCCTGATCATGGTCACATTCTAAATGTCTTGGGAAAGCATTCATTCATAGTTTCCTCCTACCATCCATCTTGTAAGTATATATACTGTACCTGGTTATAAGCCGTAAAATTTATTGCCTGAATGCTTGAGATTAGCGCTTGGAAAAATAGCAGTGATTGCTCTATAGGAAGTCGAAAAAGATGCTGAATGACTTGGACTGTTGGGGTAATAAGTATATTGTAAAGTCACATGGGCAGATAATGAGTGGATGCAAGACTTGTAATCCTTATTATTATTATTATGATCATCATCATTATTATCTTATTAATTATCTCTCAGGTCAATGAGAGGACCAACAGACCACTCTCTGCTGGGACTGTCATGGTCACAGGAGCTTCTAGAGGACTTGGTCTGGAGTTTGTCCGACAGTTGGTTCAGCTGCCCGTTCCTCCAGAGGTGGTGATTGCTGCTTGCAGGGACCCCAAGTCTGCCACAACGTTGCAGGCTGTGGCCAAGAACAATCCTTCAGTCAAAGTGATCAAGCTGGATGTGGCCAGAGATGAGGACATAGAATCTGCTTACTGGGTAAATATTATGACTACTTTTTATAACCAGATGGAAAGACATATATATATTCCTCTATTATCACTAAAGGGGAGAAATGTGAACCCTGTCTGGTACTGGTAACTTTTTTTGTAGCTGTTCCACATCATCAGGGAAGGATGTTACCAAATTTTGAGAAGAAAGGCCCAAAAAAAAAATGCTTAACACTAAAAAATCTCCTGTTCCTACCAAGGAACCTAACTCTCCTCAAACCAAGCTTGACAGGCTGTGGAAAGCTGGATAATGTGACCTGTGTTTAATTAAAGCTGAAAAAAATGAAAAATTGAGCTTTTTGCATTTGGCAGTTCCATCAAAAAAAAAAAAAGGCATGGTAATGCACAGGCAAGTTATTTTAAATGTAGCCATAATAATTATTTATAAAGCTTCAGAGGGAAAAAAAAATGAAGCAAAAAATTCCTCAAACGGTGTGAGAATCCTCATCCCAATAGAGAAATTTTTTAGAAAGGAACAGAATATGACGATACAATATGCTGTCAGACTACAGTAACCATCAATAATCCCCAACATGTAGAAGAAAACTCTCATGAGAATTGAGATTATTCAAAGTAATAGTTGCACAAGCTCACCTTTTCCTCTTTTTCTCTGACATCAAATGTGTTTCAAAAACCAAATTGCCCAGTTGCAACAGTTATATCAGAAGATTTAACCCAGAAATTAGTGCATGGCAGAGGAGCTACAGTGGTCAAAATATATAATATATTTTATGGATTTCATTCTCTGAAAAAAATAAGATATCTTGAGACTTCAGCTATCAAGTATGGGAATGTTGAATTTTATACATGAATATAATGTTATACATAAATCTGATGTCTGAAGAAACTCTACTGTTCTGTTTTCAGCAATGCAAAAGTATTCTGGGTAACAGAGGTTTGAACCTGCTCATCAACAATGCAGGTATTTACGACAAAGCAGATGGAACTCTACCTGCACAGACAAGACAGATGATGCAGAGACACTTTGACGTGAATGTGTCAGGTAGGCATTCGGATTCATTTTCGTGGAGTACCGTCTATTCTATTTTATCACTACTCTATAAGACCACGAAAAACAAGTAAAAGCAGCTGTGGTTATCCAGTGACTTTTCATATAATACAATATTTTATCACCCAGCCAGTAAGCTCAAGCAGACAAAGCAATCAAATACACTGTGATTACATGGAGTAGACTTCTTCTATGCCTTGTAATTTATTGAATACTGTATGTGCATTATTCCATGAAAAAAAAAACCATTGAATGAATGGAACTAACCCAAACTGTCATCATCTGACATTTATTAAAAAGTTAACCCTGGTGGCACAAGAGGCAGATCTGGTTGCACTGCCTACTATCTGCAGTTGGTGGATGCGAGTATCACTTTATTATGTCACACCCTACCCAACCAAGGGATACTAACAATAGTTAGTGTCAAAGCAGTCGACTGGCAAACTTACACAGTGATGCAACAGCATGACCTAATCAACTGATATGACCAGGTGCTTTCACCCTGATGTGAGGATAGCCTTACGAGAGTTCAAAAGAAAATCTTACATCTGACATTTTGATACAATGGAATTTACTCTACAGGGCCTCTCTTGGTCACACAGAAGTTTCTGCCCCTGCTCAAGCAAGCAGCTTCACAGAGTAAGATGGCAGGCCTGAGCTGTAGTAGAGCTGGGGTCATCATGATCACGAGTCACATGGGCTCCCAGACCATCACATACAATGAGGGTGCAGGGCCAGCTTATCACTACAAGTAGGTGGATAGCACTTCAAAAGTCTAGATCTTTGTCCAGGCTGCCTTAAATGAAGTGATTTAAATTATTGTCAGTAATATCCGATAGAGACATGTCATTTTGTCAAATTCCCATGACATGGATGATGTCTTTCATATTTTTTTCTTTCTAGCCGTCCAACCCTCACCTCTTCCATCTCCACCCCTCCGCCCACCCACCCTGCTTTTGGATACTCAGTATCTCTTTCCCCACTGGAACTGCGTTTGTGAAAAAGTTCCACTTCACAATTCATGCCACAGCACTTGACAAACTGTTAAGTGAACTCTCACAAACTGGAGTAATCTATGTGGCATTCCAGAATTTTACCATAAAAAATGTTGGAGTTACTTGAAGTCATAGGATGTTGTTAAACTAAACATGGGTTAATAGAAATAGTGTTGCATAGTAAAATGGCTTCTGCTTCCAGTCACTGTTTGCTATGTGGCAGATAACAGTTAAAATGAAATCCATGCGACCAACCCCCAAAGACTTATGTTCAGTTTAAAAAAAGAGGTTCAATTTCTTATTTCCTTGTTTTAGTGGCACTTTCAGGTTTAACTGTTCCATTCTAACCGTTGTCTGCTGTATTTTTCTTTCAGAATTTTTTTCACGTTCTTTGTAACCTTATGTTTAAATATCGTTTCAGATGTTCCAAGACTGCCACAACAATGGCTGCCATTATGATGGCCAGGGAACTAAAAGAGTATGGAATCTTTGTTGCTGCTATCCACCCTGGCTGGGTGCGGACTGACATGGGTAGCAGCTATGCACCCACACTGCCTGAAGAAAGTATTAAAGGTGTGCTACAGGTTCTTGGTGCTGCAAAGGAGGAAAGCCTTGGCAAATTGATCTCTTATGAGGGCAAAGAGTTACCCTATTAAACTTGGACATGGTTTACTTGCAAGACAGGAAAGAGAACTCTAGTTTTCATAGAAATTTATCTGAAAAACAGAAACACTACAACAGCAAGCTGTAAACGTTAAAAAAAAAATGCACAAATATCCCTTAAGAAAAGAAAAGAATGTAATTCACTTCATTGGACATGCCATAGCAATACTCAGTATTAAGGGAGAGAATTACCTTTGCCATAGTTAGCATCATCAACACTTCTTTTTAAGGCACCAGTTAGATCTTTGGCCAACTCTGAGAGAGCTGTCTTTGTCATGTGTTCAACTTAACGATTAGAATTTTGGTATTTGATCAGCAAATTTTGATGGAATTTCTTATGTTGCATCTCTAGTGATAAGAGCCTGAACAGAAAACCGTATGAAAATCTTGGCTCTGCAACTGTTTTTATGAACTTGACGTAAATATCATGTGTATTTGATGCACATACTTCGTACTTGAAGCTTTTGTGATAATTTGATCTGATAGAAAGAATGAGTTTTAGCGAAAGAAAAATTGGGAAATGTCTGCCCTCTTCACCTCAGCGCTATTGTTAAAAGCGCATGATATCAGGATATGATACATGTGTATAGTGTGTTTAATATTTAAAACTAGCCACGCTATCGATCAGAGTGTCAGGTGCTCAAATTGCTACATGTCTTATGTATGACAAATTTAAATGTATGTGACCTCATTGTGAAAATCTGAGAGTGTTTCTGAAGAGTGTGAGTATGAATGTGGAGTACCTTGTGTTTGCATGCATAATTAGGTGTAGATTTAGTTTTATCAGTACCTTTCGCTAGTTTAATGATTGTGGCATAATACAGTATATTTAATATGTAAAGTCAGATTTGTCACCAAGGCTTCATTTTCTATCAGCATTTATAGGTGCTTGTCATGAAAGGTACATTACTTCTGTTTCACAACAAATGGGCGAAGCAAAATGTTCAAAAGACAATAAAAATGATTTATCTTAGATAACTTTATGAGGATTTCTATATATGGTCTCAGCTGTGTTACTTAACAAACTAGCATAATTACAGGATATCAATAAAATTGTGTAACTAGCTGAGTTGACTTCAGTTCTATGTTTCATCTTTTTATGATGAAATGAGAGACTTATCTTACTGGGAAGTATGTCATATGTGTCACAGTTCAGTGCTGTTATGACTTCCTGTTGTAACAGTGGTAAAAAAGCTCTAAAACTTGTTCTCCAGAGAAAATATTTGGTCACAAAGTTTTGTTTGATACAGTCTTCGCATTTACCTTATGAAGCTTTGACCATTGGCATAACAATAAAGGATTTTCAAACAAGTGTGATTTTGCATCACTGCACCCTTCATCATTTGGATGTCTAAATAATGAAAATCACAATAACAACAATCATCTCAACAACAACAATAAACCGAACGATAACAGCAAGCTCAACAAGAGAATGTGGCAGCAGCAAACTAATAGGTGAGACACCATTTGTTTCATTACAGAGACAAAGAAAATAATGCTTAACTCATCATTTTCAAAATAAAACATCATATAATTTCCAATCTGTCACTCAGTATCTTCAATTCAGAAAACTCACATACCTAATAAACAAGCACAGTTGTCCACCAAGCACAATGACCTACTCATGTTTTGAATGCATGAGCAGAAAAGTCAGTATGCCAGCCAAACAACATCAACTACGCAACACAGTACATAACAGTATCATAAAATTCATAAATTTACAGGCAGTAAGATGACCCCCCCACCCCTCCTTCTGTCTACATCAAATGCAGAGCTATCCCTCACTTCTTGATTTCACAAAATTTTCCATTATACTTCTCAATGTACTGCAAATAAATTATCAGAACTGATGACAAGGCGAAATGTAATACATTACCAGCATTACAAGCTTTGTTGCCTTCATCCTACATGTTACACCATAAGTTACCAGTCAATTATTTGAGCTTGGAAATGGAAATAGAAATAGCACTAAGAGGGAAAAGATCTCAATAAGGACTGATTCGTAAATCTCTCAAAATGTCATGACCAGTTTTTCTGACTTGTAAGCACAAACGTGGTAAACTTCAGATGATTATTTACTAGAAAATCTTACTGTTAAATCTTTACTGTTTCCAATTCAGACTTCTCATCAACAACTCTCGAAAATTATTTGCACACACTGGTCAACTAATTTCAAGGATGTCAGCTTGAAAAATTTGTCTGCCCAAGGTCTTCAAAAGTGGTCATAAACCTGAGAATATTGCAGGAATGGCAAAAGCGGATGGCAAAACTTTTGGAAATTAAGATCAAAATTAAGGTCTTTGTTCTCTATGAAAGTTGCTTTGTGAGTCTTTCTAATTGTAAGCTGGTGAAAATGCTGCTTTTGCTTTTTCTTATATTCCAAATTGAATTTTTGTTTTTCCAAAAGTTTTTGGCATTCTGCCATCCCTGACACTAGTCATCCCCAACAGCAACTTAGCGGGTAGCCACATATTTCTCTTTCAACTCCTTGGCAGCCTTCTCATCATCCACAACACTCTTGTCAGCATTCACCCAGTACCAGCCTCTGTAGTCCAGCCTGTCTTGCATGAGAATTCGCACCTTCTTCTCAAGTTGACTGAAATAAATGATGATTAATTTTAAAATGTAGAAAACTGTGGACACTGACTACATGGCATTCTTCATACTTTGTCAGTATTATGGAAGTTCAAGACAACAAAGCTGATTTCAGAGTACTGAAAATTGAGTAAACCCTACGAGAACATCTTAGGGTGAATGTAACAGAAATGACAATGCCATCAGCAACATAATTTTTAGATCAAATGGCCAAATATCTACATGAAGCCAAGCAAGCTGAATGGCTTGAACTTTCAACAGATGCGACTCTGCAGTCTCCCCCTTCTAGTTCACAAGATGAATGAAAGAATGAGTGGAAAGTTGCATGATCTAAGCAGGCCAGACAGTCATTGTTTGCTTGGCAAAGCCACATTTCTGAAAGCATAATACCCCATGGCAGCAGGAGAGATATATGCATACATATATAAAGCAGTATTCACCCCAGGTCATAATCAAGGCTGGAGGCCCCTGAGCCCAGAAGCTAGTATGCAATCAAACATGCAAGCCTGCATCATAAGCTACACACTCTATTCACACAACATTAGGACACATTTATTTCCTGGCACCACACACATGGTCAGGTATTTTTCAAACACATGGCTACAAATCTAACAAAACATTAGCATAATGTTAATGAAGGCTATGCAAATGGTAGGAACAATATTTTAACAGTCACATTTCAAAAAGAAAATGATCTAGTCAATTCATACCATAAAAAATGTTGAGAACATAATTCAAACCTCACTGGCTATACCATAACACCCAAATCCACCTTGGGGTAACCAGAAATTAATTTCACATATAATTAGATCAAATAATGCATACGTAATGTTGTCTGACAAAAGGGTTTATATCTGCTAAAACTTTTTGAGAAAACTGGGGGCTTCTCTTTGCTTCCACAAAATTTGTCTCTAATATCTGTTACTTTATCAAGCATTGACAGTTTTGCAGAAATATTTTATTGGGAGATGAGTACTGAGATGTAAATAACGAATATGCAAGAAAGTGATTGGTTGGAAAACCAATATAAATCCTTTTGTCAGAAGATGCCAAACATACTAAGAACTAATTGGGCTTATGTGAGCAGTCGGGAAGTGTGTTAGGGTCACTAGGCTTGCATGTGGAAGTAAGGACCGATTCAGGCAGTAGGTATTTGGGAATTAAACTGCTGTGAAGTTAGCGTCCCTGTAGTGTAGTGGTAACACGTTCAGACTTGCATGCTGAGAGACCCTGGTTCAATCCCCGGCAGGGACGAAATTTTCTAGTGTAGGTTTTTCGGCCTTTCTTCTCAAAATTCTTCTCTTCACAGTAATTTGGTGAAATCCCTGATGACACACTTCCTTAAAATAATATGTATCATCTGAAAAATTATCAGACTAAGCTCACATTCCTCCCCCTTAAATATTAGAGGAAGAATACCATACTAGCCTATATACCTTGCCACCCGGTTACACTTACTTCCAATATCTCTCCTCTCTTCTAAGATGCAGGTAGTGGAGGGTTCTTTCATACTCTTTCTGTGGTTCTTCGTAAATATACTTGGCAAAAAATCGCTTGATGGGAGTCTGCAAAAGGACAAAGACACACATGTAAGGAAAGATTCTCAGATTACGTGAAAACAGAAGCAGGGCTGTGGGTTTGTCTTACTGATTGGTGTAAAGTGATATTTATATTTTAGCCTGATCTGCTTCTGATATAAGTTGATTTTGACTTACACCGTATCTGGCTTACAAAATTTTAACTGCATAATCCAAATGAACTTTAACAGGTTTTCAATGTAAGTTTTCAACTTCCAGAAGAAATTATTACCAATAGCACGTGGACCAAATGATTCTCATTACATGTCCATACAAACGTGCTAAGATCCTTTGAGTTTTCCATATAGTACAAAGGGGAAGCAATCTTGAAAACACACCACAGTTACTCGATGTCACACAGTCAGACTATCTCTGCCCACAGATAGGCTGATTATAAGAATTTGTAAAAACTAGTACTATTGTGAAACACTCTGAGGGTCCAAAGGCAAAAAGGGGATAAATAATCTATACTGATATTTACTGCTGAAACTAAGCATGATTCTGTTCAGTCACTATACAAACTTTCTGAAAGATGTGAAATGAATTTATCATAAAAAGTAAATGTTTTGTGTACAACACTTCCTCAAGATAAGCAAAACAAGTAAGAAACATCCAAAGAAAGCTTATTAAATGTGCTGTTTCAAAAAACAGTCGTTACAGTATCCTGTGAATTCTGCAGCATGCTGTTTTGACTGTATCTCATAATACAAGAGTGTTACAGTACCTGATAGTATTCCCATTCCTTGGGTTCATAGCCTTCTGGGATGTCGGACAGCTCCGCAGGGCCTACAGAAAATACATACGAAACTGAAGGGACCTGCCAAATCTTGGTGGGTTAAGCAAGTATTGTGTTATCAATTTACAGTATGAAAGAAGAGAAAATGGTAGTGTCTCTTGATCGCTGTGAACCTCGAGTCTGGTATGTGGTGACTTTGAGCTTCCAGACATCACCCCACATTATCATCAACTCTGATTGATGTAATATTTTATGCAACTTTCATGTGCCTTATCAGCAGTGGACATAACAAGAGAAAACTGAAATTTCAGCAGCTTGTTTTTTCCTTTCTCTGTTAACTTTAACTCTCTCGCCAGCTCATCACTTATCATGTTATCAAAGGTTTCCAGAACCTCATTATCCAAGTTAATCATGAATTTTCTGAACAAAGAGAGCCTTTGAAAAGGGAAATTTTTTTTAACTGGGTTAACAATATCTTGGGTAAAGCACTGTTGTGTTATCAAGCATTGCTGCCACTAATTTATCACTGTTCTAAAACCCTGTATGTAGGAGACTAAATTTTAATGAGCCTAACAAATAGGACATATAGGTCTCATTCTTACATGGAGACCACCACTCTTTGACATACAGTATGTTCAGGAATTGTTGCTAGAGAGGGTTTACAAGAACATACATGAACAGTACATCTTAAACATCAAATCATCACTATCATCATAAGAACTCTAAAATAATAACTACACTCAGATTGTAATTACATATCGTCCGCAGGAAATCACAAAAAGTGTCATGATATGATACTCACCAATAAAAATATTTGCATAAGCAATGACAAGAAACATTGGCACAAGACCCAGCATGACATAGAAATGCTGAAAAAGAAAAGAGACAAATATGAATATCACTCACAGTTACTCAAGACAAAGTACATTAGTGAAAAATTATACTCTTTCAAAAGCAAGAAATTTAAGGCTTCTAAAAAAATCCATCAATCAGTTCATGAAAGATAAACAAAAACAACAGACATTATCATCAGCCGCGGAGCTTCGTTTTGCTCCTCAGTAAACAATGTTGATTCAGACACAAAATAATGATTTGGGTCCAGAAAATACTAGAAATTATGAACGCAAAGTCCAAAATCTGGCAGGCTAATAACTAGATCCCAACAAATTCTATCATGGTGTCTTTTCAGTCAGGCAAAATTTGATTCCGTCCAGCAGGACATGGATGCCTACCAGACCAATTATCTTACAACGTCCTGACCACTGTTGAAATTTCTTTAAATAAAGATGTTGGAATATCCAGGAGATGATTGAAACTGAGATGACTGCATTAGCAAAATAAAATGCATGACTGCATTTGAGAGCAGTTCATGATGAGATAGGAAACGGACATGAAAAAACAATACCAGAGTTTGCTGCATTTTTTAAATTAATGATCGGTGCCAGTCTTGTGTTGTTTATGCAGCCAACACTACACTTTCAATAAGACGGTCAAACTGCTCACTTTCTAAATAGTATTGTAGCCAAAACTATTAGAAACTTTTCTGGGAGTAGTGGAGTCAACATAACTCTGTCTTACCAAATCATCCTTGAAACGAGTCCATTCAAATCTGGATGGCACGACCACCATTTTGCGTTCATGGCCTCCATTTCTCACAGAAACTGAAATGAAATGATGTTAAGTATGAAGGAAAGGAAAACGGTCTGCAAATGGTGAATAAAACCAGTATGTAGCATGCCTGGTAACTGCTAGTATTATGCACTCCAATACTAAGTCACAAAGCTAGTGTCCTGAACAGTATCCTTAAACCTGTGATAGAACATAATCTATCATCTAATAACAACACTTGAATGTGGCAATAAAATTAATATGTACCTCCCTGCCAACCACTGGGCGCAGTCGCGGCAGCGGTGAGTTTTGCAGCCCAATGTCAGTTGGTCAGCCAGCAGTCAACATGTGCAATGGTCATTATATTAATTTATAAATCCATAACAGTGGTCATGCAGCCAACAGGAGGCTGGACCCAAGGTGCCTCACACTACAAGAGATAAAGGCAGGGAAGCACCTGTGACCCAGGATTCAGGTAATGGAACAGTCCCTTGAATGACATTATCAAAGCCGCAAAGGAACTCTTTCACGGTGCATTCTCCTTTCTAACCATGCTATTCCTGCCAACAGCTCGACACCGAGTGCTAAGTGGGAGAGCTCCTGGACACTGCAAATATATTATCTGGTCAAACCAATACAAATTCTAATGGCTATATCGAAGGACAGCACCGCCATGATAATGATACAGTTCATTTAGTCATAGACAGGTCTAGATCGATATTTCGACTAGTCTAGACCTAAACTAAATCGGAGCTGTTGTAGAGAAAACCACAACAATATTTAAGAGGCCCGACCAGTCCTCGGCATCGGCTTGCTGATTGTGGTAAAACCGTTCTAAACTTCTGCATACGCAAATCACCTTGTCCTTGCAGTGGCGATTGTCTCTGCAGAGGTGTAAGGACCGGCTTGCCATTTACAAGGGCTAGACGGAGGCCTTGCCTCACGCAAGGCCTCAAAAGGCTCATCCCAGCCATAGTTTTGCCGTCACCTTGAAAACAGGAAGTTGGCCTACCTATTTTCACAGAACTTTGGGACCTATTCTAATGTAAAGTGTGCATATAATTCATTAAGTAATTCATAAAATATGGCTCGTCTGGGCTCTATCTCGACAAAAAATATGTCATAATCATAGCATTATTCAATCAACTAGTCTTCTAGGCTCAATAAGTCCACGATTAGGCCTATGGTAAATGTACGTCAATTTTAATAAATTCTTATCTCTCTTATTTGAACAATTAAAAGTCAAATAAGAGACGGTTCTTTTACGCCTAAAGTTAGGATTTGGTCGACAAAAGGGTGGAAAATTACAATAAAAAACTCAAGTGTATGAATGAGCGATAAGATGATCTAGTCTAGTGCGGTTAAATAATACACTTTATGGTGTAAGCAACTACCTGATGTAGTCGAGCAGGTGCGGCTTCAAAGGCATCCCATTATTTGTAGACTAGTTCTTACCTGGAAAGTAAGTTAGACTGAGTCTAAATCTAGCCGCCCCCTGTACTCCTGTAGCCTGTAATTGTGTAAAGTGTAATGTGTCTGACTCTGACTGCCTGTTACTGACAGCAAAGTGTGAGGTGAGCTTTTATACTTAACCAGATTAAAATATTATCTTGACATGGTGGGACCGATTGCCATCACTGTGATGATACAGATATGTCATAATAATGGTATAATTTATAATCACGGAATAGGACCGATCTTGTAGCTAAACCAGTGACTAAATGAACTGTATCAATGCAAGAGCGGTCCTGTCCCAGGAGATAGCCATAATAATTAATATATTAATACTAATAGTACGGGGCATGCAATATCCCAGAACACTCGCAACCTCGCTCCCACCTAGAGGTCTAGAGGCTAGTGCTTGGTTTAGGGT
>JAWQUT010000073.1:1592192-1609692 GCA_033807755.1 Ellobium chinense
GGTAGGGGTGGGAGAGCTGAGCAAATGCCCATTGTGCCCATCCTAAAATCTGCCCATGCCCACAACCCACCTGGCTGCGCGTGAACGGGTGGCATTTGCTGTACTGGTTGCTTGGGCAGTTCAGACTGCGGGGGTTCGGCTGACCCAAGCTGTTGCTCTAGGATCTTGTAAGTCTTAGGGGTCACGTTTCTGAACTTTGACCCTTCGTTCATGTGGGGGTCAATGCTCGAGTCATCCAGCTCTACCCTCTTGTTGGATTGGCCAACACCACACGCGGCCTTGACCCTGGGGTCGGAGATGTCGATACAGTTTCTGAAAAACACAAAAAGTTTTAAATGATCTGTGGGGACTCCAATGGGCTTTAGGTTAATAGTGACTAATATATTGTGGAAAAGGTACATATACTTCTCTAAGACTATTGGTATTTCAAGTGATCGAATCTCTGTCATGAATGACCACTGAACACGAATCAAAGAATGAGCTCTGTCTGTATTAACAATCATTTCTTTCTGTGTTGCTTTGATGATTGTAGGAAGGTTTATGATAATTATTATACACGCGCATATCTAACACATAGTCAGTTCGTGGTAAATATCTTGTCTTAGGTCAAATCCTGAACCCGGCGGACCCATTCTAGACATGGTTTGGTTCTTTTTTTTTTTGGCCCTTTTACATAAACGATTTGGATCAGTCTCTTCCTCACCTCTGGACACGCAGATCCACTTCATTTCCCGCCCTCATCATCTCGTTCTTTGCCTCTTGGTGAGTGTATCCTACCACGTTGGTACCACAGATCTGCAGGATGCCGTCACCATTCTGTAGCCCCGCCCTACCGGCCAAGCCTTTTGGACTGACCTGGTAGAGAAAAGAGCATGTTGCACAATAATGTCATAATAATGAAGAACATTTTGTTGGGAAACCGGAAAAATTCGATTCGACGGCCCAGCACGGTAATGTTTGCAAGCTGTCCGGTGAAGTGAGGGATCCTAGGCCAGATTTCTTGTTTTAACTGACATTTCCTTGGCCAGATTTGTGACCGCAGTACAAAAGGCGACCCTCCGCGATGTGTAATTTACATCTCCCCTCCTCTGCCTCCACCTTCTACTAAATATCAGTACCAA
This sequence comes from Ellobium chinense, assembly GCA_033807755.1. Lineage (NCBI taxonomy): Eukaryota > Metazoa > Mollusca > Gastropoda > Ellobiida > Ellobiidae > Ellobium > Ellobium chinense. The sequence continues at coordinate 1,593,314 of JAWQUT010000073.1, forward strand.
TAAATGTCTTAGGAATATCATTTTCCCCTCTTTCACATACACTTTATTTTACTCTCTCTGTCCCCCTTCTCCCTCCCTCCCCTTTCTAACGTAGAGGGCCCTGCTGACTCTAAATCCACTCCGGATGCTATAGGCCCCGCACTAGCTGAATCCAGCCCTGGTGGTGATGCAAAGAATCCTCGATCTATGATATATGTTTGTGTTCGCCTTTTTTCCATTCAATGTTGGATATTCGTGTCTGTTCAAGCTTTTTACTTTTCATGACTATTGATCACAGTTTTTCCCCCTTTTCTTATGCCATTTCATTCATAGTTCATTGATTTTCTGCATCTAAAGAAAAACGCCAGTCCGAAAATCTATGTATTTGTTAAATTTGTTAAAATGTTATAGTTTTATTTATTTATTTATTTATTTATTTATTTATTTATTTATTTATTTACCAGTGCGGATAAATGTTTTGCAAATAATGATGATGATGATACTAAAGATGACGATGATGAAACTTTTAACACCGACTGTGGCTTTCACATATAACCTAGAAAAGCTTCTGATTTTTCCGCCATTTCACGACTCTGTTATCGAGGATTAAATCTCATCTCGCCCCCTGTTTCATTATCTCATCGTTTAAAATTTAGAGCCCCGGTCTGTGACTCACACTGCCACAGTGCCTGGCAGCAAAACTTGAACGCAACAGAAAATACTTTTTTTTTTTGCTGCATTCGCCGATAACTTATCCGTTATTATTTGAGATCACGACATTCCAGATTTAGATATAGTTTGCGGGGCCGGCTTCTACATAGGGCAGTAACATACCAAAGACCCACAGGGCCCCGTACATCTCAAGGACCTATGAGCCGAGCTGCTTCTTTTTCCATCACAGAGGGGCCCCGCGGAATGTCTTACCCCAGGGTTGCGCAATGTACAGTAATGTTGGCTCTAGAATCCCGGCAAGCGGGTTCCAGATAAATAAACAGCTACAACACAGTGTCCTAGATCTGTTGCATGAGCTCGGAGGGAAAGAGCGGTGGTGATAGATAGATAGATAGATAGATAGATATAGATAGATAGATAGATAGATAGATAGATAGATAGATAGATAGATAGATAGATAGATAGATAGATAGATAGATAGGTAAGTGGGTAGGTAGGTATATAGGTAGATAGGTAAATATTTAGGTAAGTAGGTAGGTATGTATGAAGGTAGGTAGGTAAGTAGATAGATGGTAGATAGATAGTTAGGTAGGTAGGTAAGAAGTAGGTAGGTAGGTAGGTAGGTAGGCAGGTAGGTATGTATATTTGGTAGATAAAGAGAGGAGGGGGTGAGAGGGCGGCAGTACGAGTATCCCGAGATTCTCCCATCCACGCTTGGTTTAGGGTTAAGAACAAGGTTACCAAAGAGAAATCACATATGAGAGACTTGTTGCATCTACAATGATAATGTCTAGGAACTGTCTCAAGGGTGCTTGTTCTTTCCAAACCCTGCATCTAACCTTATCCCTAACCATAAACCAACCGCTGTGTGGGAGGTCCCGGGATGATGCCAAGAGGGAAAGGTTTACTGAGGGCTAAAATGATAATCACTCCATAACTTTTTGTAAAAAACGAAAATCCAGTAAAAAATCGAAGCGTTTCATGACGGTTATGAGGGAAAAACGTGCCCTCATCGCAGCATTTCACGTATTTTTCAGCTGTTTTCGATTAAAAGAGGGTAGCTATAATTATGCTGTACTTTTGCACCAAATGGCAAGACCTGGCATAAATATTATTCTCATTAAATTTTAAAAATGCATTTATCTGTCTGGATTCTGCATAAATTTCCTACCATAAGAGATAACACTCGACACATTTGATTGTAGTCATAGTTAATACGAACTGATACGAACTAAAGTATTCAAAATTGGTATCGATACATAGAAAAGGTATTCGGTATCACATCCATAACTGAAACGTGGAATCGCTTCAGCACTGTTTTGAACTGATACTATTACTACCAACCAGTTAGCTCTTTCATTTCAATATATATCTACATTGTTTTCCAGGCCCTCTTTCACAAACCGGCCCCTCCATCCCACTCCCAGAAAGGATTTCTGGCTACGCCACTGCTATTAATCTCAGAAGTCATGAAAATACATGCACTGGGGTATAAGTAGGTAATAAAGTCAGCGGTGTAATAACAAAAATCAATCTGTCAGAGAAGGTTCGTCTTTTAGTGGGAAAATTACGTCCATCATTTTGTGCATAGACTAAATAAGGTCTACTCAGCATTACTAGGTACGTTATTTCCACCATCAGCAAGTCTAGGAAATACTCAGCTGTAGAAATTCACACAGTCAAACGAACACGCCTTACCACATGCACTGGTGACCCCCATTTCCTCACCAGCAGGTGGATCTAGTAATTCTCTGCAGAGGGGCCACCATCGGTCTCCTCTACCCTTCTCTCTCCTGCCCTTAGAAATTAATAACTATTGAAGGGGGCCTATTCCCCCCCCCCTCTCTCTTCCACAGTAGTGATCAAGTGACCTCACTTTCCACGGGGGAGTGGGAAGGGGCTGTCTCTTATACANGGGGGGGGGGATTTGCTCACTTTCACCCCAGGTCTGCCAATGTCGCTCACTCACAGCCTGTCAGGCCAAAATGCCAGGCGTGCTGTGTTTATTGTACAGGTAAGTCTGTGTATTATTGAGTTCTCCCGTGTGATGTGAATCATTCACACCTATTGATCACGGCAATGGAATCAGAACCAAAGACATCCACCTCTTTCTCACTCTCTCAGCCCACACATTCTTCTTAAGATGCTGGAGAATGAGAAGCCGCCTCCACGTCCCACATCTGTGAAGTAGTCTAAAGCATAACGGAAATAACGGTCGAACCTGGTCTGGCAACCACCTGCTAACGTGACCAGAATTCCGGAATAATAGTCATTTTTTATCTAATCTTCATACGGCGGTCCCTTGTCCTCTGCAAGGCAAATGCGACCATCATTTATCTTGTCTGTAACATTTTTTAGTTTAGAGAAAACACTAAGGTCACCACTAATTAATGAATCTGAAATTTTGCAAAGACCATCCAAGAGTTTTAGAGTTTTGCAAAACTTTTTTTTTTTTTTTTTGATATTATCTTCGAGAGGGTACGTCAGTGAGGAACGTACCATATCAATAAAATTACAGACAAAAATTACGAGTTATCCATTCATCTTACTACTAATGGGGTCTGACAGATTCGTACAGATACCAGGAACATCTAAAACTGCCTTCACCATGCAGAAGTCTGAAGTCTGCAACTTGTGTATCAGGAAGATTCACCACCCAAGAAGATCGCTTTCATATGTGTAGGCCGGCTATTTAAACCATTGCCTGCAAATTTCTGAAGTAGCTTCCCTTGCTGAACTAGACGGAAACTAAACCTCTAGTAGACAAAGTCTATAAACCAATAGCTCCAGCGAGGACGTTGTCTTTTTGTAGTAATATCGGTGGAGGTATTGATAAACTGGAGAGCAAGCTCCCGTTTTTGCCCCAGAAAGAACGGCATTTTTTTTCCAGCATGTGGGACAACTAACTAAAGTTCACAGTGCACATGGAGGAGAGATGGGGCCTTTCACAATCGTGCCTTACTACCGGTCTGCATAAGGATGGAGAGGTGGTCATCATGAACACACATTCGATTTACCAGAGAGCTTGCAAGAGCGTAGACGGTGCATGCCTTGTCTCCTAATTCCACTATATCAATCTCAAGCACTAAGAGATTTTCAAATCTTTAGCCTACTGACAAAAGCTTGGCTAGCCTACGAGTATTTTCGACATCCTTTTCCTTATGACAGAGCTAAACCACGTCATCTTAAATAAGAGCTGTGTAGCCTAACTGAACTAATGTATATGTAGCGAAACAGAAGGACTGATTGACATAACAGAAGGCAATTACTTTTTTGTGAATGCCAAAAAACATATTTTTGTTTTTTTTTAAAGACAGAATAAGTTGTAACATTGTCTGCTCTGATGAAAGCAAGTAACTACTGTGTTTGTTTAAATTCAAATGTTAAATGTAGCGCAGTTCTTTAGTTCTTTGTTACACTTTCCTCGTCAAAATACTCTTCTTCTGACTCATGTTTTGCTAAACATTGCGTAGAGTAAAAAAAAAAAAAAAATGAACAGACAGCTGAAATTGCATTGACGAGTTTGAGAGCTCTGAGCTCATCTGTGACAGGCGATGCAACGACTACTAGTTTTGTTTGGAAAGCGATAGTAAACACATCGCCTTGTAGATCAGGGGGTTCCCAGCTTGGGGAATCCCTACCCCAGACAGGTACGTGCTGAAAATTTGAGATAGTACGCTAACGAGGAGCGTACCATATCAGCAAAAATTACGGGTTACCCATTCATCTTACTTTACTACTAATGAGGTCTGACCGATTTGAACAGGTGCCAAGGACGCCTGATGGCTCCAGAGGGTACGCCGACCATAAAATTTTGGGGAACCCCTGTTGTAAATGATGCACCCTATCCGTATCCTGATCTGCTTAAGCTCACCTTCGCTTTATATAAATATAGAAGTAGAGTGTAATTATACAACGAGGGGAAAAGGAACCAGACAACTACCAGAGCTAACAAAACGTGTTCCCGAAGTTATGAGAGGTTTTGGGGAAGGGAATAGAAGGGAAATGGTGTACTGGCCACGATGCGTCTCCTCACAGATGCAGTCATTCTATCTGTCCCTCTCTCTTTGTTGCTGTCTATACAACCTCCCTCATTCCCTCACTCACTTGTATTCACAAATATCTTCAGATCTAGAGCTCACTGATTCGTGCACATAATACACGAGAACGTTTTGGAGTGAGGATTTCCAGGGACTTTTCAAAGAATGTGATATATCATGGTCCAGGTGGTAAGACCAGTGTATTTAGCGTTAAGAGAATGCGGTTTCTGCATACAAAACGTTACTGGATGATTGCAACTCCTTTTAATCCAATGTTTTCTGTGGCTATATTCTTCGCCATTTGGAAATGTCAGTAACAGACATTTCCGGTACGCGGTGCGTGAAACTAAATATGTTGGAGAAAAGGCGCGCAATCTCATTTTCATTTTTCCCACTCTATTTTCGAAGTGTGCTTTCAGCAGACAACACTCTACATTGCATAGTTCCCCGAGTAAGCTTGTGCATTTCTAAACGAAAGAGAGGGGAGGGAATGGACAGGCGTGTTCCCCTCGAACCCTCCTCCTTCCCCCCAAAGAATTCCTAGCTCCATCACAATCCCGAATGTAGGACATAGTGCTGACGAGACCAAACAATATGGCAACGCAAAAGAGCAAAATATTGTGTGCGAAACCGCAATATCATGAAAAGAATTTCAAAGTGGAGGTGTACTAGTCTACTTGGCCTTGAAAAGTACCTTAGTTAATACAGGTATTTTTTTACTCCCTGTATTAAGCTATCTTGCTTTCGCCCTCACTCACTTTATGAAGAGGGTAAGAATCGGGTGAGATGGAATTTGAACCCTTGACCTCTGACACCTGGGGAGGATTATGGAGGCTGCAAAATCTCTAACCGGTAATTTTACCGAAACAGCATCTTAGAATACGTGACATAAATTAATATAACAAACGCAAAGATGTCGCAATGAATTATTAGATTAGTGCTTATGTCAGGGTGAGTGTTTATGAATCACATGGTAAAAATACTACCAGAAGTTTTGCTCAAAATACTCGTTCTAGAGTCTGAAATGCATTGGATGAGCCAAAAACATTGTGTGTGTGTGTGTGTGTGTGTGTGTGTGTGTGTGTGTGTGTGTGTGTGTGTGTGTGTGTGTGTGTGTATGTGTGTGTGTGTGTTTTCCCCTTAATTTCAGTCTGATAATATCAGTAACTCATGTCTCCTGCGGTTGAAATTTGGCCCCTTTAGCAATGGATGTTGAACGGTAATGCTGCATATTTCAAATATCTACATTATAACAGCTGAAATTAAAGAATTAAAAATGTCCAACAACAGGTGCGCCCAGAGTGCGCCTGATACACTGCATTGACTCCGATGTCATACATAGCTTTTTAATACTTTCGTTTTGACAAAGGCACAGCACCTGGAACAAGTGAAACTTGCATCAGCAATAGACTACATCTGTCTATTAATGTGCCAAAAAATGAATCTAGTTTCTTTATAACTTCTCCAGGTACGGACACTTCGAATGAAACTTTTTTTTTTTTGGGGNGGGGGGGGGGGGGCGGTTGGGAAGGGGGCAGGGATGGAGAGGCTTTCCCGGTATAGAGGAAAGAGTAAGATGTTGTTTCAATATCGAAACGTGTTGTGTGTCATTCGCGCTCACAAAGCGAGGGCCTAAGTACTCACACAGACAGTGCAGAATCAAGTCTCTTCACCTCCGCTTTATCGCAGTCTGCATTAATCACAACTTCCGCTTAATCACAAAAACGGTTCAGCTACAAGAATGCCGTGATATCTATATATTAAGACATTTAAGAATAGTGTTAGGATAATATATTTATGTCATAACAGTTAAGGGATAATCGCAATTCCTTTTAGCAGCAGCTTTTCCCATGCTCCCAAGGAGTCACGATTAAGCGGTTTCACATTTCATTTTGATAAAGTTATACACTTACGGCCTTTTAAATATGTTTTTAATTTCCAGATTTAAATGGCGTTCCTTGTCCTGGGTAATAATGCCTGCAATGTTGGAACACGCCAAGTAACTTTACCTGTCTCAAGGCAACGATGTTACCTCAATCTACTGTAGAGCAGCCTGCGCTATCATTTTGCAAAGGCAAGACCACTATAAAAACAGGCATCGCACCTTTCTTAAAGGTTGGGAAAACATTCAGACAGATAAACAAAGGCCCCATGGGACGAATAGTTTAAGGTGGTGCGGTGGATTCAGTAGAATGAAAATCCATATATTCGCTATTTATTGCTTGATCTCAACCATTTCCAGGAGCACGTCAGAGAACAATTTTTTTTTCTTTTTTTTTCACAAAAAAAGTCACTGGACAATCGCAACTCCTTTTAATCGCAATGTTTTGGCTTTTTTTTGCTTCCAACAGGTTGCATTTAAACAGCGTCACTTGTGGTTTTAAGCGCAGTCTGGATTAAGCTGTAGGTGAAAACGAAATTATAATTCAATGGCAAAAGAGGCAGATGAAAAACAGCCCGAAAACCAGAGGATGGAGACCGATTTTTATTTTTTTCATTTCAGAAGCTGTAGACTTGGGCGCACACTTTTAAGGGAAAGGGAGAGAGGTGGAGGATATAGAAATAGAAACCTTGTACATGGGACTGGAATGACAAGGGCAACATATATTTACTTGCTGGTTCTGAGAAGCCGTGCTGGTTTGGGCAGCCATGATGGAGTATCCAAACAAGATAATCTTTAAAAACAGGGGATGTAACTCTCAGTAAGTGGGAAATGTGTCTACAATTCCTTGATTATGAGTAAAAGAGGACTTCCAAATTTATTCATCTTAATGAAATTCCATCTTGTTGAAACTGAGAGTGACACACGTAACGGAAAAAATAAGTGACACACATAACGCTGCATTTTAGTCCATATCACAAAAAAGAATCATGACCTGACTTTTGTGATAGAACATGTGACAGAACATTTCACTACCTTCACATCTTCTTGTTATGTGAAAGCATCAATGATCAGGTGATAAACAAATTACAGGAAATTGCATTTTAAAAAAAAACATATTATATCTTTCTCTGTTAATCGTGAGCGTGTTTCACAAGTAACAAAACGAAAATCTCAAAAGGGAGACAGTTGAAGTCTATCGGAAAAAAAAATAGAGATTAGTTTTTGTAAACTTGATGCTTCAGCTGTGGATTTCACATGTTACTGAAATTCCAGCTTGAGCATGTTCTCAGTGGAACACTGAACTATATGTCTAAGTAATGATTGAATAGTGACACACGTAACCTGGAATATCTGGCCCCTCTCTTATGGAAATAAAGAAATGAACCGAGACCCATAGGTCACTGAGATACAGGGACTCTTTTGAGTCCTTAACAAGAGCGGGGTCTTGGGGTGGTTTCCTCTTTAGAAAGTTTAGTTGATCCGACGCTGCTTCTGCATGTTCAAAGACTAAAAGGTGAATAAGGCGTGTAGCCCATAGTGCAATGTGCTTTGAACATGGCTCTGAATCAGAGAAAGGCAATGCACTGTTTGTATATATCCGTTTCTTGTTCCATTAGCTCGGGTTGCTCAGCGTTTATCTTGGGACAAAGCTCCATGCGATGTGTGAAAGGTCAGGGAGAGGGAGAGAGAAATAGAGAGAGAAAGAGAGAATGAGAGAGACGGAGGGAGGGAGGGAGAGAAAACTAGTACTGAAGATCGAAAAAAATGATCGAAAGTGATTTGCAGAATTCAATCTAGATCAGACAATCTTCACTACCTAAATCGAAAGTATCGAAACTATCGAAAGCTTGAATTTCGATGTTGAATCGGAATTCATACGTATCTAAAGTATCGATACTCATAAATGATATTTGCCCATCATTAATCCTCGGCGACCATCAAGTAACTGATACGAAGAAGGAAGCGATGAAAATAATTATATCATACCATTCAATCGCAAAGAGGGCTGTATCACAGAGCTATCGTTTTACGGACAAAAAACAACAACAACAACGTAAAAGCAAAATTTAGTCAAATTCACCTTTGACACCGTTGCGTAGAGCATACGGTACTGTCTTCGATCTTTTCTTCTAGGTTATTCTGTCGCAGCTTTTATAGTTTTCAATATAGCCAACGTCTAAACTGATAAAAACAAAGATGCAACAAAGTAAGTTTCATCATTTTTTTTTAAATATAGATTTTTAGTTCATACGGTCTTTTCTCGTGTGATGGAAGCAAGGATATACAGTATATTCATAATCACACTGACGTTTTACGACGTCATTTAGATGATTTTTATCAATTTATCACGACCATTGCAGTAAACATATTTCTATCTCCGCACTGAAATCAGTACCTTATCGGTTATACCCACCATCGTTTGATAACCCGAGGCAGGGTGCGTACCAGGACGTTACCCTGTCTGTTTAGAGAAGCCAGAATTCAGTTTAAAAAAATGTGATGTAGAATATTTTTCTTTAACGTTCTCATCATCGCATAGGACCATGTATAAGAAATGAATACTTCTCTGGTCATGAAAAACTTGAGGATAACCCATCATTCCTAGGTCGTAAGGACAGGACGTTGGAGGGAAAGCGGAATGGAAAAGAGTTGTTTGGGTATTTGNGGGGGGGGGGTGTGAAAAAAAGAGTTACTTGTATACATTGGTTTAATTCACCTTTCCGAATCAACCAACCAAGACAGACAATCCCGCATTTACAATGGCCTGAGGAATGATGCACAAAAGCATGATTGACAGAGTAATACATGGTTGCTGGTAATAAACGTATTGTTATTGTTATTGATAAACAATCTTTATGATTGGAAAACAGAGCTGCGAAGTAAATTAAAAGGCGGACGTTAGCTGGCCTTGTCTTGCCACATGGAACGATTTTTTTTTTTGGCTTTTCGGAATGTGGTCACTTGGAAAGTGAGATGAAGCGCTGACAGGATCATCGTGGAAAAGGAAAGCTAAAGAAGAGAAAGATGGACTGAGGAAGGAGGAAGGCAAAAGGACGACGGGGCTGAAAAAAGAAACCAACCAAACTGCAAAGTTAGAGCTAGATTTCTCGCACACTTTCAAGAAACGAACTGGCACGACGCGAGTTAAATCATATTTTAGACTTGTTGATTCCTAATCTGCTGCGCAAACTGCGCTTCAAGAAAAAAAAAATTCTTGAGTTTCTGCCTTACGATTTTGTTTCTGATGTATACATGTCTAGATGCAGTTTTTATGGATCCTGCTTTTTGGTGTTCTGGGGTAATCAACAGCTGATGAAAGATAATGGAGGTGGGGTCTCCTTTTTAACGGTAGTGAAGGAAGTGATAGGATGGTAGATTCGTTGTAGACTTTGATCTGCAGATACGCCAGGTTTTTGTGCTGCCCCTGAGGTTACTCAAAATCTTACACATCCACGCTTGGAATGTGCAGTATCTTGGATTGAAAAGCTTAAAGTCAGAAAGAAATGAAATCCGTACGTCAGCAAAGATTTCTTTGCGATTATGAAATAGTACGGGTACACAAAGGCTGATATCCCATAGGCAGACAGGCAGGCAGGCAGGCAGGCGGGCGGACGGACGGACGGACAGACGGACGGGCGGAAGGACGGACAGACAGACAGACAGACAGACATATAGATAGATAGATAGATAGATAGATAGATAGATAGATAGATAGATAGATAGATAGATAGATAGATAGATAAACAACTGCAGTGTACAGCGGAGCAGGATCTACTTATAAACTTAATAAACTACAGCTTGGGTTTCATACTCTACAGGGGCCTCAACAAAATTGCAGACATTAATTCTGGCTATTAAAATTTACTTTATACTTTATATGTAACTAATTTAACCCTTTCAGCCAGTATGGTCGGTATACTAGCCAAAACAAATACCTCAGTTTTTATAGTTAGAGCGGTATAACGGTCAAAGACTATGTAACTTTTGTTAGCCTCTTGTACACATCTAACTGAACGGAAATAGCCTTTAGAAAAAAAAAAGTAGCTTTTAAAGTGAAGCCGGTATAAGTTCTGATCGTAACGAACGGAGGGGGCATCTCCAAACAGAGCATGGAAACTTACAGTAAGGAAGCTACGCTCACAAAACCATCTTAATAATATCTTTACTTCTTTACGAGACTCGACAGACACTCGCATGCCTATGACAACCCAATTTAATTCTTATCTTGTTTTGCATCATCCTGTCAATCCACACCGGGAGTGGGTCTAGATATATGTAGCCTACCTGGTCTCGTGTATAAAACTTGTTTAACGTGTTGAGTTTGCACGTAGGCTGTAGGTGTTGTTTATGCAAACCTCCAATCCATCTATGATACTTTCATGGTACAGATAATTCTGTTTTGTTGCAACTCCATGAATGCGGGGCGAGGGGAAGGGGGAAAAGTTGCTATTAAGGAAAAGGTGGGATTTAGGGGTAACAGTCTGGTTTCCACCGTCATTGCAACAAAAATTGTTTCGTGAAAAATACAGGGTTGCCAGGTTAGAAATGAGGTATGAGAAATTAGACTTTGTGAGGCACCCAGATAAAACATTTTATCATATAAACAGGGCCTATTTCCGGTGACATGAAAGTGTGTAGGCCTATTATTCTTTTTGTATGTCACACGGTACATAAATATGATGTTTGACCTGCTTACGAATACTTTCATTGGAAGCGTTGGAAATCTCTAGACGTTTGAAAATGTGACGTCGTTTCTTTTGTAACAGTTTTCATTGCGGTGGGGCTTCCGTCTGTCTAGATTAAAAACAAAATATTATCAATCTGTCTTTCTTATCGCTCGTCATCGTTTTCTTCATGTTTCCGTTTCTCTTCAGTTAAACATTTGAATTAAAAGCTCGCCAGAGGCTCGCGAATACGATAAATGTATAACCATTTCATAAATCTGATATCAGACAAACACTCATTACAGATCCTCTATTTATAGACTGAGACGTGGTCACCATGCAGTAGTCCTCCTGAGAAGGCTGGAATGGTCAGATCCATATATATAGGTGTGAAAATCTACATACTACTGCATAATCGTAGACATGAGAATAAATAAATCGCTTTCTTCTTAACCACTTTTCCGGTCAGAACCGATCTTCGAGCTTCAGGACATGGCGAGCGGGAACACCCGGAAAGCTTTCGCCCCTTCTGTAGATTTTTATTCTGTCGACTGTACATTAGTGGAAACTATGTTAAAGTCTGTATTAACGTGAGGAAACTCATAACCCCAGTATCGGCGATACAGTGACGTCACTATAGCTCTTCAAAATTTACACTTACAGCTGCCGAGATCAGAGGTCAAAATAAGGCCCCGCTGAATAGTAGAAAATGGTTCTCTATAGCAAGATGTTTGAGTTTTCATTGGCATAACAAACTTTTAGCAATGTCGGGAGTTTTTCTGGGCAAAACAAAGCCTTTGGTATTTTGTGCCTTAAGTGAATATATACGTTTCAAAAATAAAGGAAATTCAAACTGCAGAATCGACATTATCGATGGCTCAGATTTTGGAATGAGCATTTGTGTTGAGGGCCAGTATCGAAAGTACTCACTTTTTACTGACACCGAGCCAGACGCACAGCTCTCACCTCTAGTCTCTTTGCACCCATTATCAACATCTATCCACCTTACATAATTTTATACAGACCAACACACCTACATTCGTCCTGACATTCTTTCTCCTAGTGACCTGCGTGCTCATGTGCTCTCCGCGCAGTGGCGGAACCAGTAGGGAGATAAAAAGTCATGCATCCTCTCCTGGTACAATCACGGAACAGGACCGATCTTGTAGCTAAACCAATGACTAAATGAACTGTATTAATGCAAGAACGGTCCTGTCACAGGAGATAGCCCCTCTCCTTTCCTCATTCCCATCCCTACCCGCCATTGGCTTTCAAAACTGTTGCGATTGGCAGACAATGTTTACATATTGTGTATATATTTCTATGAATTTCAATGTCCGTAATCAAAAGGGCCCACCTCTCCACTACTCCATAATCATTCCTTGTTCCGCCCCTGGCCCATGCGAGATACATTTCACCTGTTCCTGCCAATCTTACTTAAGAAGTTACTACACTCACCTATCTCCTGACCCAAAAGGTCACTCACCTTGCGGCCCTAATAGTCTAAATTGGTATCATCTCAGGCCAGACAAACTGAGTTAGCAGTTTGTTGAAATCTCGAGTTCACCTTCTTATTTCTTCTACCCTTCAAAATGTTCACCCTTCCTCACCTCTTCATTTTCTCCAGTTCTTTCTCTTTTTGCTTCTTTTCTTCTTCTACACGCCATTTTGAAGAATGTGGCGTTAGCTTTAAAACAAGAATCTTGAAATACGTCCAGAGAATTTCCCTGGAAGCCAAATGAAGCATGACTGTTTGAAACAGTTTGTTAAATTACGCTTCGTCTGTTGAGACCCATGTAAACTATAGGTCGATATCTGTGTAAAGATTTTATCAAAACTTCTGGTCCATTTGTAAAATCTCTTTTTCAGTCGAGGATGTCCGCAACCCACCTTTTCTCCTCAACAAAAATAAATTTTGTAGAAACTTAAGTTTGCCCTTTCACCCCATGAAAAGTAAGTTGTGAAGGAACCCAAATTTACTCTTTCACCAAAAACAAACAAAAAAAATTGTAAAAAATCAACTTTACACTTTATTTGCAAGAAGAGTAAATTTTATAGAACCTCAAGTTTACCCCTTCACCTTAGAAAAGTAAATTTTGTAGAAACTGAGGCTTACCCCTTTCACCTCTAGAAAAGTAAATTTTGTAAAATCTCAAGTTTATTCTTTCGCCTTAAAAAATACATTTGGTAGAAACTCAGGTTTACCCTTTCACCTCAAGAAAAGTAAATTTTGTAGACACTCAAGTTCGCCCTTTCACGTTCAATTCAAGAAAAGAAAAGTTTTTTGAAACTCAAGCCACAGGGCTCCAACTAACGTAATTATGGACCTGTATCACAATACCATAGTGTTCTTCTTGTTTTTCTTTCTCCTCTATTGTTAGGAAAGGTGGACTACAGGTAATAGGTCATGACCTATTACCAGCTGGAGAAGCATTCTCTAAAAGCATTGTTAACCGACTGATTGCGTTAGCTCCACTTTTAACCTTACGTAAGCACAACTATGCCCAACACAGAAAGACAAGATTGGTGCCATCTTATGACGTAGAACAGAGGTCGTTGCATCCCACAAGAGTGTATTCAGACATGCAAACAAACAAACATGCAGATACACAGGAGAAGCACTTTGAATTGGGGCAATCCTGAGCTGGGCATTCACCGATAAGATTTTTGCCCCGACCTCCTTCCTGGTATCTTCTGAGGGCAGTGGCAAGTGATAGGACTAAACTACACAGGTGTTTGTTTATCAACAAATCCGATGGGTGAAGAAGCGAGGAAGCGAGGGAGGGAGGGAAGGAGAAAGAATGAGTGAGTGAGTGAGTGAGTGAGTGAGTGAGTGAACGAGTGAGTGAGTGAGTGAGTGAACGAGCTGACGATCGATCAAGTGCGAGAGTAAATAAGTGGGTTAATAAGTCAGCGAATCATCCAAAATGCATATATTCTGACGGTCCTGAAAGTAAATAATTTGTTTTCAACCACGCCTCCACTTTTTCCACACATAACTTACTCTCAGCTTGCCGAAATTGCACATGCAAAAAACAACAGGTGAGCACTCCAAACAGCTCCAACCACTCATCAAGCACGACCGTTGTAAAGCACACAGCACGGACAAAATATCAACACGGCTTCGACATAAACAAGTAAATAAACTCTAAGGAAGCAAGAATCCTCCCCATAGGGCGGAAAGGGATTTTTAACATTTACAATGCGTTTAGTTAGTACAGCTTTTAGTGGTTAACTTCTGTACGTTGATTCTTTCATTCTCACTCTCTCTTTCTCTCTCTCTCCCTCCCTCCCTCCCTCTCTCTTTCTCCTCTTCAGCGCCGGATTAAGTTAGTGGGGGGTTGAAGCATCAGGAGTCTGCGGAACCCCCTATATTAGAGTCTATATTACAGAATATGCGAAAAAGAGAGGGCATATTTATTATGAGAAAGAGAGAGTATGCAAGAGAAGAGAGCATGCGAGAGAGACTGTATGCGAGAGAGAGAGAGAGAGAGAGAGAGAGAGAGAGAGAGAGAGAGAGAGAGAGAGGGAGGGAGCACGAGAGAAAGAAGGAAAGAGAGAACAAATGCAATAATATAATTTTACTTATAAAGTTTGCGTTCCATTCATATCGTATTATTGGTATTGCTGTATGAGGAAGAAAGGGGGGGGGGGGGNCTGTCAAGGAAATTTCGTTGTAGCAGAAATTTGGCCTTGGATTCCCAATTTCACCGCACAGCTTGCAAGCATTTAGTGCGGGGCCTCTCAAAAATGTGGAGCCCGTGGCATATTATGCTACTTTTGCTAACAGATTAATTCGGCACGAGTCCTCTTTTCTTCCTCCATTCCTCATTTTCCTGTCACCTCTTCCACGCTACCTCTAGGGTTTAGCTGCTACGTTCAGAAAGGCGAAGGAACGAATCTGCGCTACTCAAACATACACACATAACACTACAGCGCACGATGCCAGGTAACAGTTGGATCCCATCCACAGGTGCCATTTATTATTTGCCAGCTTGTTATGCAAGAATGAGGTCGGGGAGATGTAAAAATGTTGCAGAACAGGCACGGAACAAGATTTCGAGCACAAGACACGGGGGAGACAATTTTCGTTTCGTTACAGTAAGATTTAGTGTAATGTATGGTTTAGTTTGGTATTTAGTGCAAGATAGCAATAGACTCCACCCCCACTCCCTAACCCTTTCTATTCACCTAAGATTTTGAAGAGAGCAGATAGGGGCGGAGTGAGTGAGTGAGAGAGAGAGAGAGAGAGAGAGAGAGAGAGAGAGAGAGAGAGACAGAGAGAGACAGAGAGAGAGAGAGAGAGAGGGGAGGATAAGAAGAGAAAAACTAACAGAAAGATGAACGAACGGAAGGACGAGTTCGAGAGCGCATGGTGTAACAGTCGGATGAACAGACGAAAAACATAGAAGTGCTGTCCATTAGACAGACAGACAGACAGACAGACAGACAGACAGACAGACAGACAGACAGACAGACAGATCAGGGACTCTTTTCTACACACTGTATTTTCTAAAGCTAGTAGGTTAGGTACTCTTTTATCACAGCCTCAACAGCAACACCACCTGTGACATCTCCAGTCTGACAGCCCTATCTCGCATGCACGTCTGATGATTGATAATAGTCACACATGTCATAATGTGTTAGATCATCCGTCTATCCATCCGTCCGTCATATACCCATCCGTCCGTCCGTTCGTCCATCCATCCACTTACCCGCCTACCCACCCATTTATTCATCCATCCATCCATTCCTCCACCCTTCCATCCATCCCTCCCTCCCTCTCTTCCTCCATCCTTCCATCCATCCATCCATCCATGTGGTTGGTTCTTCCCTCCCCCCGTCCTCCTGTCCATCCCCCATTCTCAAATAACAAAGTGTTCTGCATTAAAATAATGACTAGCGAGGTATCACCATCATCATCATCATCATCATCATCATCATCATCATCATCATCATCATCATTATCATCATTATAATCACAACCACCATCGTCATATAAGAATTTTAGAATTATGAATTGCTATAACTGACGTGAAAAGTTCAGTTAATTATTATTACATATTTTATGTGACAAAATTTAAAGCCTTCTTCCTCCTCCTCCTCAACATCATCGTCATCAGAAGCAGCAGCAACAAC
>JAWQUT010000073.1:1633654-1658208 GCA_033807755.1 Ellobium chinense
TTTTTTGGGGCCTCCATGGTGCCTCTGTGGTGAGAGGGAGTGGCTAGCAAGGGGCTTTCACTCCGTCTTACGCAACGCATTTCTTGTTGTCTTAATTTTGGTCGCTGCAAAATGGTGCGAGCAAGGGGCGGCCAAGTGGAAGTGGCCTCCAAGCAGCGCCCACTCTGCGTGAGCCCTAAGGCAGTCATGGATGAATTATTACACTGGGGAACACAGAAAAAAGTGTTTTAAGTTTGACACCTGTTATAGGGTAATTGGGGGTCACTGAGTCCGAAAATGCCATCAGTTTTGCGATATCAGGTCAAATTTTGACACACTATCGAAAAATATATTATGGTAACAAATAGGTGAAATCAGGGGACATAACCATCAGAATCACAAAACTTGTCAAGGGAAGTCATTGCATTTTTTTTTATTAAAAAACAAATGATCTGTGTTTTAGGTAAATGTGTAAATACTGTTGTTTATTATTTTTTTTTGTTTAAGAATAATTAAATGTAATTTTATTTTAAATTAAACTTATTTTAACAAAACATACTAAAATCAAAAACAAAAAAAAGAAATACATGCAAAACTATGAAGCTTTAGAGTTTGTCGAGGTCTATAAATCTCGATGTTAACATATAAGTAGTTTTGTTCTGTGTGCACAGCAGTTTGCAAAAAAGTGAATTTCTTTGAAGACAGGGGAAGTGTTGATCATTGGTTGTTTGTTTACCCTAAGTGACGCGCTTATTGCCAAAATATCTGATTGAATGAAACGCAATTTTCATAATATTTGCCTTGTAGTGAGTCATTGATTGATATCATTCTGTCCATGTTTTTTTTTTTTTCAAAATCATTTTAATCTAGAATGTTGCATAATAAGCAAGAAAACTAATCCTCATGCCATTACTTTTCGGTACACACAGTGTGATATGAAAACATAGTAATGAACCCATAGAGATGTATCGATAACGCTGTCCTATAGAACAAAAAGTTTGGCCTGAAAGAGAAAGCCTAACGGTGGGTGAGAAAAACATCATTCATGAAGCTCTTGTTGAAAGAGAAAGAATTGTCTTCCCCCCTCTCCACATCAAGCTTGGCCTCATGAAACAATTTGTCAAAGCCCTTGACACAGATGGTGACTGCTCCAAATACTTAGCTGTAGCCTTTCCTGGTCTAAGTAGTGAAAAGCTGAAAGCCGGTATTTTCGATGGACCACAAATCAGGAAATTGATTCAAGATCCAAATTTTGTACAAGCTATGAACAATACAGAGAAACAGGCATGGGAATCATTTGTGGATGTTGTGAGAAACTTTCTTGGGAACAGGAAAGCTGAGAACTATAAGCAGATTGTTGACAACATGCTCAAACATTTCCAAAAGTTAGGCTGCAATATGAGCATCAAGGTCCATTTTCTCTTCAGTCACATCGACAAATTGCCATTTAATTCGGGAGCTGTGAGTGATGAGCAAGGAGAACATTTCCATCAGGACATTAAGGTGATGGAGGAGAGATATCAAGGGAGGTGGGACACATATATGATGGCTGACTACTGCTGGGGTGTGATGAGAGACTGCCCTGGGACATAGCATTCCAGGCGTTCAGTAAAGCGAAAATTTGTGCCTTAACGCTCTTGCGGCAAGTAATCTTTGTCAAGACAATAGTCTAAATGTATTGAGTATTTTACACAGGCCTTAGACAATTTTAATGGCTTTTTGTTTCCTAGGGAGTCGAAATAGTTGTAAATTAAACCTTATCAAGGGTGGTAACTCGTACAGGAAAAGTTTGACCTGATACAGAAAAACTAAGGNNNTTCATTGATTTTGATGTCTTAAACAGTTAAAGCTACAACAAAGTTCCATCACTCACCTGACCTTTAGTGCACACTTAGCCCAAGGCAGTTATGGATGAATTATTAACAGTTACTAAAAGCTGTTTTGAGGGGTGGAGGGGAGTCCTTTAACACAGTTTAACCCTACATGTATGAAAGTCTGATTTAGTCACTGGTTTACCTTGCACTAAACTGAAAGTGGCCTGTGCATTTTTTAAAAAGCCATTCTATATGCTCATGCAAAATAAGCATTCTCAGAGCAAACACTGTTCATTATTTGTGACATATTAAAGACCCACCTGAGGTATAAAAGAAGGGAAAGATTTCCGCATACAATGCAACCCGAAGCAATAACATATGCTAGCTATTATGTTAGCATCAGTTGAGGCGAGCATTAAAAACAGATTGGATCCATATATGGGTACATATCGTGCCAGGGGGCTCTGCCCCCGCCCCCGCCCCCCTGCAAACAGACGTTCCCAAGGTCACGTCCTTGTACAGTGTGAGTTGCATGCAGAAATCTTCCCTAAAAGGAGAGGAGAAGAACAGTGCTTCAATAATTTGAACTCAGTTCATTATGAATTCACATTGTGGTAGTATATTTCTGAATTTCACAAGTAAAATTTTTCTTACTGCATAGACACTTTGCAGGTCATTAATTTACTGTCAGATCATTAGTTTACTGGGAGGGTTTTCCAAGCGTGCCAATGGTGACTGAGTGGAGATCGAACTATGAGAATAAACTTTCTGAGGAGTCTCCCATCCTTAACCAGAGTTTATGCTTACCATTACAACCCCAAAGCTAACCCTACCCTTAACCATTTCCCCAATGCCCATTGATACGGGAGCAAGAGGTGCGAGTCTCATACAGAATTCCTCCCGTTTACGGTCCATCTGAATGTTACAGTAAAGAAAATGGGAGGATGTCCATATGTGTGCCATCCTATAACACGCAGCGAAAAACATTATTGTAAGATTTGAAAACTACCCTTTTCTTTCTTTGTGTATCCCCACAAACAAAAAAAAAGCCCTCTTTTATACCAACGCTATTAAAATCATCGCTCTTTAGTCCCTTTAGTCTTTAGTCAGGAGCATGTTGTAGGATGGCACATATGAAAATCCTTCCAAGAAAATTGACATAAAAACATCTAATATTTGAAATATGAATGCAAATCTGAGTCGAAGCAGTGTCCACAGCCATTTATAGGCGGTTGTTGCTTCCTGCTGATAATAATCGAATGGAACAACTTTTAAGTTTTCATCTTGCTTTTTGCCCTCAACAGAAGGATGTCAGTTCTCAGTATATTGGTGCGATGTCATTGCTCAATATGGCCATCACAACTTTGCTCTACTGCCTACCCATCGATCAGTTCTGCCACCTGCTCACCTACACCTGTAACTTGTGATACTGGAGGCAAAAGGAGCTGTATGGCAACAGGCAGTTTTGGGGAGCGTTATAGGCATATGACTGTTATAAGTATGACCCAGCCAGGATGCAACCCAGAGGGAACATGTCAGTTGTTGAATTTGCCAGGCCTGGAGGAATGTGGCGATGGTCTGAAGGAATTTTCAATTGTACAGGTTGGTCCGGCATGTATTGACTCAGTATCTTTGCTATAACCCTGTTGATGCAGTATCACAATGTTGACTGATGAAGCATAGTATAATGGATCACATAGACAAGGGCTATGTTTGTTTGGTCCTTGTAGATGCATGAGTTGGGAAGCCATTTATTCTGTGGGTGGTCCCTTGGAGATTCTAAATCTAAGCAACCGAAGTATCAGTCTCTAAGGAAGCTAAGATGGTTGTGACTGATGGAGAAGGGCTAGAAAAGAGTGTGCTTAAAAAAAACCAACAATACAATTGATTGTTGCCACATCCTTCTGTCACAAGGCTGTTGATAAAGAGTTCCACTGACAAATTTGAAAATGTAGTTGATTGCCACCATTTTACCAGGTTTACACTACCATCTGAGGAAGCAACAAGAGGTTTCATGATGGAAACCTAATGCTAATAGTATTTTTTTCTCTGGGGTGGGGCTGGGGGTGGGGTTGGACAAGGTAGTATAGAATTGACCCAAGTTACCATTGGAGGTGACATAAAAAAAAAATAACTATTTTGTCTCTAAAGATAAAATTTATTGCAAGATTTACATTAAATTTGCTTGTTGAATGGCCGTGCTTAAATTTTAAAAGTTTTAAATTCTTGGGTGAACCCACCAATGCAAGGTAAGGGATGTGAGGTGGATTTGATTAGTGAATGTAAGCGCCCTGTGGTAATCAGTGTGGGATCTGTCGAAAGATATATGTGTGTCCGAATTCTGTGGATTATTCTGAAGTAAGTGAAATTGTAGGCATAAATTAAATGTTTTTGATTACTTATGATAACTTACCATTATCTGTTATTGCTTAAGTCTAAACCTTTTCACTTTTCAGGAGATGATCTCCATGAGCAAAGAACAGTTTGTCAAAACTGGTCAATGTTTGGAGGCCCAAATGAAACTACAATCAAAGTCAGATGACTCTGAGTAAGTTTCAGTTTTGAAGAAGTCCTTTTTTTTTGTTTTTATTTAGAATTGAGGTGGAGAGGGAGGGGCCAGGAGAGAGAGAGAATATTTTAAAGCCATTGGAAGATTTTGAGTGCTCATAATGCACATAATATTTATTGTTGATAAAATCTGCTTTGGAGCATGTGATAACTGAAAGTATTTCTTATCCTTCTGTAGGATGCATCTAGAGGCAAGACTTGAAATAAGATTGTGCTGATATTTTTTCTTTAAATCCAGATTTTGTATTTATTTATAAATCAATCACCATGTTAATATTTTGTTTGAAATTTGTTTTAGAAATCTTTGGCAATGTAAATTTTTTTCATTAATTTCATGGAACTGTATTTTTATATTTTCAGGCAACGACCTCAACACATCAATGGCATTGTGGAACTCAAAGGCAAACTCTCGTTGACAAATGTTACTCCAGCATACCTGACATACTCTGCTTACATTGCATATCTGCTAGGGTTTTTGGACCCGCTGAAAACATTGCTACATGGTATCCACCGTGGTCTGCTTGTCTCTCCTCACTTCCACATAGAAGACAATGGAAATTCCTCTGCCATATCTCAAGATTCCAGTTCATCCCCTGGAGCTTTGTTGGAACCACCAACAGCTGTGTTTTCCACAGAACTTAGGCAGTATCGGAAAATGGATCAGAGAGTATCTGTTACAAGACCCCTTCTTCAGATGGCTCTTCCTGCTGCAGATGTAAAGTTGATAAAAAAAGCTGAAGATCAACAGTTGGATAATCCATGCTCAGATGCAGAGACCAGGTAAGAAAGATGTCTGATAATGTTATTTACTTTAATATGGGCAAATGCTCATTACACAGCAGACAAAAGTTAATCACAAAGTCATTGGTTAAAAAAGCAATACAAAAGCTTGAGATTGGCACTGTCCTCTTGCATTGTCTGATTTCTTCCTTGTCCTGAAAATCTCACTCAGGTGAGATGGGAGAACTGCCTGTGACTGTGAGGAATGATTTCCTAAGAGTTTTGTGTATAAACATGGTGGAAGAGAAATAATTTTTTTTATTGGTTGTGTTGTTCCACCACTGTGTGTTAAAAATCATAGAGGGCAGAGAGATTCATTCACAATATTCTTGCTGACGAAAAACTTGCTAAGATTTACATTCAGTCTCTGAAAGTGATTGCTACAACAGTTAGAAGTCATTGTGTGTGTTGCACAACACCACACCTCACAGCAAATGTCCAAACCAACATGCTTGGTGAAATTCTAAATTTTTGTTGGATGTTCTTGCCAAAATGAGACTGTAGAAATATCTTATGTTGATTTAGTGAGAAAGCCAGTATGCCAATAGAATTTAATATAGTGAAGTTTGTCATCCTGCCAAATTTCAAGGTATATGATGCCTAGTGAAAAACACATTGACAAACTGGAACTCACCAAATTTTAAACTATGGAATGGAGTATGTTATTTAACATTGTTTTGCTTTACCTGAAATCTCATTCAACCTGACGGAAATAAAGAATTCCTGTCAGAGGCCCTCTTTATTCATTGTAAACTTTTATGATTAACTTGATAACTGGTTTCAAGAAATCTTTAATAACATGACACATGATTTGCTGATGAGAGAGAAAAAGTGACAGAGAAAAAAACCAGGTGCTGCTGTAACACTTTTCCCTTTCCTTCACTTGTTCATTGGTGGTCTAGCGTTTGGAGATTAGGTCAGTGCACCGGTTGAATATTGTGTCAGTGAAAAGGGATAATATACGCAATCTTCCACAGTACACAACACTATAATCAATCAAGGCAGTCGAAGAAACAAATCCGTCTGACATTTCTTTGGTTATTTCCCCTTATATGTACTGTAATCAGATGCACAAACTCATTTAACCCATAACAATTGGTCATTTTTTTTTCAGTTTCATGTTTAAAAAGTTCTTCTGTTTCTATGGACAATGGCAATTGGACATCATGTTAAAAAAGATAAGCATTTGTATATCCGTTGAAAAATGGGTTCATGAATCAGAAAGTTCCACATAGATGAGGCTCTAAAACAGAGTGTTCCGTGGCAGCGACCCAGTATGGAGTCAACCAAACATCATAATGTCTGTTTCAAGCAGAGTTTAAAAGCTCTTCTAAATCAAGACAATGTGTGTTCATTTATCGTAAGTATTTCATAATAAATGAGTAATATGAACCATTATACCCTCATCACTTCAGCCATTGGTGTTTATTTCTTTCTGTCAGATTGATGGGCATGATGCAACTAAAAGCAACATTTGCCATGTTTGAGAGAGACCAGAGGAAAAGCGATAGCAACAAGATCCATCTTCTGTCAGAGAGGAGAGCTGGTACTGTTGATTGCCACCCCACAATTGTCCTTCATTCGGGCCAAGTTGATAACTTCACTTATGAAAATGAGAACCATCTGCTCATAGCTGCCTCTGAATGGCTAAGATTTTCAGGTATGGACAGCATAGGATCAAATAGATTAGTTGTGATAACACAGTGTGCTATGGACAGAGGCAGATCCTTATCCACAGATCAGTGTCATGTATATACACTTACAGTTTCAATGTCTCAAAATGCTCCATGTGCCTTTGCAAACCAAAGAGGAATCCTGCTGGACGGCATGGACATCATGCTGACAATCACAGTGGTCTTTTTGAAGAGAGACCAGAGGACATATTGGTACAACAAAAACTATCTTCAGTCTGTAAGCAGGGCTGGCATTGCCATGAGTCAGTCCAGAACGGTTGTCCAGAGCCAGGTTGAAAATTGTCAGCATGAAAATGGGACTGGTCTGTCCAAGGCCTCTTCAGAGTGGCTAAGATTTCCACAAACTTTAGGCTCTCCCAGGCCAATTGGGATTACACAATGTGCCATGAGGTCCTTTACCATTGAACAGTGTCATGTATACACATCTTCACTGTCTCAAAATACTCCTCAAAACTGCCAGCATGAAGATGGGAACCATTAACCTAAGGCCTCCTCTGAATGGCCAAAATTTTACACACTTTAAGCTGTACCAGACCAGCTGTGATTACACGATGTGCTATGGATAGAAGCAGGTTCTTATGCATAGACTTCATAGAGCAGTGTCATGTACACACATCTTCACTGTCTTAAAAATACTTCTTGTACCATGGCTAGCAGTTGAGGAATTCTACTAAACAGCATGGGAATCCTACAACTGAGTAAAATGGCTTTATCAGATGGAGACCAGGGGACATGCTGGTACAACAGACGTCATCTTCAGTCAGTGAACAGGACTGGCAGTGCAGATAGCCAGTTCAGAATGGTCTTTCAGAGGCAGGTTGAAAACTAACAGCATGGATGTGGAAACCGTCTACCACAAATCGACTCTGAGGGGCCAAGATTTACGGACACTTTAGTGTTAGATATACCAGATGTGATTGGAGGCACATCATCATCCCAAGAGCAGTGCCATGAACATCTTTACTGTCTTAAAGTACCTCATTTGCCTTGGCGAGCCATGGAGGAGTTCTGCTGGACAGCATGGGAATCCTACATTTTTCTCTTACGGCAGTGCATTTATAAGAAAAATGTTGTCCCAACCTTTCCACTGCCAGCAGCAATGCTAGTCAGTGGGTTTTTACACACTAGCAACAGCAAGATTTTACAGACATGCAGAAGCATCCAGTGCCTCACAGCATTAACAACAATGATACTTGCATGGATCTACATGGATACTTGCCAAAAGCACATGTCCTTGAGCTACTGCAACTCATTAACAGCTATTGCATCCAGTTTGCTTCACTGAAGACAGTGTGTGGGTTTCTAGACAGTAGCGAGATTTATGACAGATATGCAGAAGCATCCTGTTCCTCACAGCAGCATTTAAACTTGAATAGACTTGTGTGGCTTCTGGCCTAAAGCACTGATTCTTGAGCTGCAGCAGTTCATAAACAGCATTTGCACCTGATTTGCGTCACTGAAGGTAGTCGGTGGGTTTCTAGACAGCAGCAGGAATACAACAGACATACAGAAGCATCCAAAGCCTCATAGCAGTTCATTATCACCAGTGATACTTGCATGGAACTGTGGAAGTACTTGCCTAAAGCACAGGTTCTTGAACTATAGCAGCCTATAAACAGCATTTGCATCCAGCTTGCGTCACTGGAGATTGAGTTCCTGGACAACAGCTAGATTATGACAGATCTGCAAAAGCATCCTGACCCTCACAGCAGCTCATTATAAGCAGTGATACTTGTGTGAGGCTGTCAAGCACCCATAACTAACATTTGCACTGGGTTTCCAGACAGCAGCAAGCTTACGGCAGAATGAAGCAGCATCATGTACTTACAGCAACTTACAAACAAGCAATACATGGAGCTGCGGGGTATTTGCCTGAAGCACAGGTTCTTGCGGCTCAGCAGTCTGTTAACAGCAATTTTATCCAGCTTGCCAGTTTATGGCTGTTTTGACCTCTTAGCATTATGCTATATGTTAGTACTGTGTCCACAGAAAAGTGACTCTTTAAAACTGAGAAAAAGTCAGTGTTTAAAGGTCTGCAGTATGGGTTAGTTCTAGTGTTTGTGATGTGCTATTTTATTTTTTTGGATACACCCAAACTTTCTGTTACAAATAAATATATGGGACACTCAACCATTTTGTATGGCGCACATTTTGCCACAACCTCTGCATAGAGGTTTGAAATTGTTTGAATTGTCAGGCTGAGACAACTGTCACCTTGTCTCCACATAGTAATGATTACTTGGATTGTGATCCATCTTCAGCTTGTCTTTAAGAATATTTGTTCGAGAACAGATATGGGGTGATGGAGGATCAGAACTGTTTTGGTACAATAAAACCAATGCTTTTCCCTGCGTTGTTGCAGCATGGTAGGGAATGGGAGAAATCTTGTCAGAGCTTATTGCCATTTTGATGCTATGTTTCCTCCTCAGTTTGGCGTATCTCATCCAGTGTCCCTAGCTACATACACAGCAGCAACTATAGCATGTTTGTCTTTCTGTCAGTTTAATCTTTGCCATTTTTTTCATCTCTCTGTCTTTTTGTAGTTTTTCTTTTTCTGCCTTTGAGGTTGTGACTTCTAGATAACCTTTTATTTGTTTTACTAATAGAGATCATGGTAGTTTTGCTTGGTCGTATTGTAAGAAAGTAGTTATGTCCAGTTATTTCTCGCATCTCCAGAGGCTTATTCTTATGTGCCACATTTCCTGTTTTCATGAATGAATCATTCACTTGGTCATTACCCAGTTCAGCCATGCTCTTTGATAATTTCAGCCAGATTTGTCCTCTGTTTTCTCAGTTTTTGTCTTTTCTGTGCTTCAGTGACTTCAAGAATGGGTAAACACACTGATTTATTGAAACATCTTTAGGGATCATTAAGGTTCAAAATTTTTCCCATTTTCAGCAAGTGAAATAGTGAAAATGGAAACATTTCTGCAGTGTACATATTACTCTAAGTTTCAGTATCTGTATATACATTCTATTCTTCAATGTTCCTTGAAAGTTCTAGCTTGTAATTTGTTTTTACAGAAAGTAGCTAAAAAGTTTAGATATTTTTCTTAGTTTTTATCGTCATGGTGTCACCTGGCTTTTTTGAGTGGTTCATCAACACTGGAAATTTTACATTTTTTACATCATTAGCGTTTTATTATTTGATAGTTTTTAAAGCTTTCTGCAATTTTTCACTGGAGAATACATAAGCATCTTGATACTGTACATAAACATGCCAGAGAAGTAACATTATCTTATCATCCTAGAACTTATAAGGTTTCTCACCATATTTGAAATAATAAATGGAATTCTAGTTGATAAAATCATGGCCAGAGTTACCCTTCTGGAGTGCTGTGCTTGTGCTGGAGGTCTGTAAAATTTTAGCAGGTGAAAACACATATTTGGGTTTTCTGAAAATGGATTCACATAGAGGTCTGTATCTGGACCCAGAGAAGACCTGCAGATAGGTCTGTAATTCTGGACCTGTGAGACTGGATTTCAATATGGAGATTAAAAACAGCCTCACAGCAGTGAGGAAATGAGCAAGGCATTGATAGACCAGGAGGGGTAAATTAAGCCACTGCATCATCTGTTTGGCATGTAGAAGGTGCAGATACTTTAGTAATTTAATAATAAAATAAGCAATAATTGATTCCAGTGTATCACTGCATCCCTCTTTATTAGCGGTTATATTATATTTGGCAGTATCTATGGACTCCCCTAGGGGCATGTTGGAAGTTGTTTCTTCCCCACTAACCCTAATCAGTTTACCCACGGGGAGAGTCTACATCGATTTTGCCTTTATTGCTGTGGGTGGAAACTCAGCCTGTCTCTTCCTTGATGTCCTCCTAATGTGGCAAGTTACACTCACATAAGGCATGAGGACCAAACAGCTGTGCCATTATTTGCCTTCCTGTGCTGTCGGTCTTGAGACAGCTTCTCTGGGAATGGTATAGTGGAACCAAGCATCACTGGATAATTGATTTGTACCATGTGTCATCGAGGAAGCAGCTGAACTGAGTGGCACACCTGCAGCTTTTAACGGAAATTCAAATGCACTTTTTAATGTATACGATATGCATCATCATAGATCTATCTTTGTCAATCTCGGAAGTTCCTGGATAATTAGAGTTTCAGAAATTGCATAAGTCGGCAGTGATGCACTGTAGCTGCTTCATCTGTGTAGAGAGACATGCACAGAATTATGGAAATAAAATTTTGAGCTTCTTTCTTTTGTTTTGGTGAGAGACACTTGTGTGATAGAGCTAGTCATTAAACCATTGCTATGTGCTCGCATTCTAAAGAAAATTGTAAGGGATTTACATTTAATGATCAGACATTTCAAACTTTCATAACTTTCTGTCAGCTTTATTTTGACAAATCATAATGTTGTTCTGTCTTCACTCCTTGAGGATGTACATAGTTTTTCAACTTTTTTCCCTTGTTTTCAAGATTGCTAAGCTAAATTTAAATTTCAGACTTGTACAAAACAATTCCCTGGTTTCAGTTTTTCTTGCATTCAGTGATGATACTCTTTTACATGGTAAATTGAATCCTCACAGCTCATATCAGAGATTTTTGGACCCTCTGAAGTGTATGGATTATTTTAACATCATAATTCTCATCTTGTGACTTCTTGTAAGGCATTGTCATTTATAAGCTTCTTAGCGTGGGCTTGATTGTATAGATGGTCAATTCTATGTGGTCAAATGCAGAAAATACTTCTACTCTGTTCCCTTTGATAGAGGACTGCATCAGGAGTTCTTTTTCAGTAGTGCATTCTTGCTGTGAGGTAGTACAAACTAGTCCATAAACAGTGTAAGAGAAGAGCAACTGGCCAAATTATGTGCATGATTTTGTTTCAACTGGCTGGCTGGATCTGGTTTTCTGTAGCTAAAGGTGGTCAGTGGCGGTATTCCTTGTATGTTTTCTTTTGTCCTGTCAAATCTTGTCTCCATGTCTCCATGTTTGTGGTGTTGTTCTGTGCAGGAATCTCAGCCCCCACTGGCACTTGCAGTTATTAAGAAAGTCCCTAGAGGGAAGCCTTGACATGGTCAGCAGGGCATGACTGTGGCTCGGTGACTCATAAACTTTAAGGAACACCAGGCGGAAAGAATCGCCCACTTTTGAAACTTGTCCTTTTTTTTCCCTTGAGTTTGGTGTTGTTTGTTTTTTTTTTTTTTGGGTGTTAGGCCATGCTTTCTTTTTTAAAGTTGAAATATCATGTACAAGTTTGGACAGTATATGTAGCAAAGTGCTGTTAGGATTCAGTTGTGTGGACAGCCACTTTCATCATACACTTGTATAATATCTGTAGTCTCTTCCATCTGACAGATGTTTGCACCATGTATTCCTTATCATCAGTATCATAATCCTGCAACAGGACGGTCTAAATGAACTACTTTGTCCATCAGGAATGAAGAGTACCAGACAACAAGCCAAGTTACATGCATGACTGTTTCAACTGGCTGGCTAAATCTGGTTTTCTGTAGCTAAAAGTGATCAGTGGCGGTATTCCTTGTATGTTTTCTGCTGTCCAGTCAAGTCTTGTTTCCATGTTTCCATGTCTGTGATGTTGTTCTGTGCAGGAATCTCAGCCCCCACTGACACTTGCAGTTATTAAGAAAGTCCCTAGAGGGAAGCTTTGACATGGTCAGCAGGGCATGACTGTGGCTCAGTGACCCATAAACTTTAAGGAACATCAGATGGAAGGAACCACCCACATGATGAAATTTTTTAACCTTTTTTTTCTGATTTCAGTATTTGTTTTCTTTGGGTGTTAAACTTGGCCATGCTTTTTTCAAGTTGAAATATCATGCATGAATTTGGATAGTCTTAGTACTGAAGCATTTCAGTTTGAAGGAATGCTTACAAGGCTGAGCAATACGGAGTGATCAGCAGGATTATATTCTTCTGCAGCTGAAATCCACACATAGAGCCATGAGATTAAAAACATTATTCCGATTGGCATTTTGAAACAAATGCTTTCCCACACTCATGAAAACGATTTTAAATTTTTGAGGTTTTCTGTCTTAAGTATTTGCAAATTTTTCAGTACTGTCAGGGCATTTTTAACATGTGTGGTATCCTTTTAGGGTCATCTGGTTATTGTTCTCTTCCAAGAGGACGGATATTGGCTTTCTTATCCTGAAAATTAAGTGGTGACTCCTCAAGGGGGATATTTCTATTACATTCCATTAACACTCAGTGTGCCATGAGGCATGAATACTTGACATGTACAGATAGATGAATGTCTAAAATCACTTTTTTTTTTTTGCTTATGTAAATTGACTTTTTAATGGCATCCTCTCTTTAAGGAAGATGGGATCTAAGGAGCTCAGTATTTCTGTACAGGTTGTTGTTTTTTTCAGTAGGGGGAGTTAAGGAACTCCTCTGCATCGTCTTTGAAAAGTGGCATGAAAAGTATTTGGTATGATATATTTGCGACTGGAATGTTAGCTGGACTAAATTTTCTGTCTCTCACAAGAAAGTCTATATTCTCAGCATTTATAGTAAGAGTTGTGGCTTTTCTAAAGTTTGTTTTGCAAACTGTCTTTTTTCTCTTCTCTTTGTTCTTTGGCTGGGGGTGGTTGGTGTGAACCACTGGTAAGGTTCCCCTGTGAAGTACTAGGACATGGAACTAGGCCACTCTTACTATCTACAGATGGTGCAAATCCACCTTTGAAGGGATGTCATGCAGTGTTTTCTCCAGGTCATATGACTTGGGAAGGCATTCCCCTCCTTGTAATATTTACAGGGGATTTGCTCATTTTTAGAGGGATGTTAGATTTTCTCAAGTAATGCAAATTTGAAGTGCAGGAATGTGTGTTCAGCATGTTTTAAGAGAGAAGTGGGGTGGATTTTGAAATTTAAGGGGTGAATGATGCAATTTCATGGTCAGAAGTAAGTACGACACTCATTACTAGCTTCTCTCAAGCACATGAGTAACACCTTGTCTTTGAACGTAGCTTTGTCTTCATCTTTCTACTGCTTATCCAGTTTCCACAAGCAGGAATGGGGCATTGTAATTGGCCCACTCTTCACTCTTACAGGTGACTGAAGCAGGACAAAAATCTGACATGAAATTTTTTTTGCACGATACTCTGGTCATACAGAGTTAGAAGAGTATGATTGTGGAATGTTATCTGGACAAAGTTCTCTCCCATTGCAGTCTGGATTATGGGTATTTGAATCAGGAAAAGTGGCTTTTCTTAACTGTGTGTTACAAACTTATCTTTTTCTATCTTCTTTATATTCTGTGGCTGTGGGTGGTTGGCGGGAGCCACTGGTAGGGTTCCCCCGCATGGGCCCGGGGCATATAAATAGGCCCATTCTTCCCACTTATGGATGGTGCAAGCTCTCCATTGGTGGGATGTCTCTCATGACTGGCCTCTGATCAGCACATGAGTGACACCTTGTCTTCTAACTTTAGCTAATGTTGCTGCTGTTACGTATTGGGAAATTGCACTGGTCACATCTGTCAGAAACATTCCTGTTCTGCTTCTTATGGCCAGTTGGTTAGTCTGCATAATTTATGAGTGATTTCATGAGGAAAAATTGTGATGCCAAGTTACGGGGTTCTGTTCTCAGGATATCTCAACTTCAGAATTGGCAGTTTTGAGAGGCAGCTGAGATGGGTGGTGCAGAATATTAATGCACAATGAAATTTGGGTGCAAACAAATTTGGCAGGAGAGCATGACAAGGTGGCAGTGTCCAGACTTTTTGTGTGGAAATATTGAATTGTGAACAGATATGTTTAGATGAAATGTATGTATTTATTTATTTTTCTTTGAGGAAAAAGGGGATGGGGGACGGCTGGAAGGGTGCATGAAATTACATTATATGAAAGTTATGGATTATCATTTCTTATCAACTTTTAAAAGATTTTTTTTTGGGGGGGGGGGGGNTTTCAGGGTTTTTTTTTGTTTGGTTTTTTTACGCCATACCCATGGCTGCAGACTTCGGATCTTGGCCTATATAGAAGAAATGGCTTGAGTACTTTATATATGTGACCACAGGATTCCTTTATGCTCATATGGCAGTTAACAAGATATGCAGGAGAACTTCACACCTCATGAACTTGGAAAACTCACCTAGCCTTTATAATGCTCTGATCCAAGTTTCTTGCTCTGTTTTGATATTAAATTAACTTGAGTACAGTAAGGCAAAGGGTAAAAAACTCGAAGTAATGAACTGATCCCAGAGCTGCATCTTTGTGAGGTCTTTATGCAAAATAAGTGTGGCTTAAAGCTAGGAATTTGTACACTGTAGACAGGAGCTATATGTATATAGTTGGCATTTTGAAGATGTTTCTTGGATTTTCTTGTGACCACAGTGTGGGTTATCTTATGCAAATGGGAGATTGCAATGAAATTTGTTGGTGGCATAAAATTTCCTGTGTATTGCTTATAAGCCTGTTTTGATTAAAAGTTTCACCCTGGATATACAGCGCTGGCATTGGTTGTGAAGAGTAGGTGACTTTATCAGAGAGTGAATACAGCCAGGGTCATTTCATCCTTGCATCAGAGCTGAAGAGCAGGGATAGAGTCATGTAGTAGCTAAGTACCAGATGTGGGGCTGAAACATTTTGCTGGAGCTCTTGGTAGGAAAATGCATGAGTTGGAACTAACTGGTCACCTATGACTATCTTCAGTGGCATATAGAGTAGAATGGCTTTTCCTCTTGGAGAGATGATCTCATATTCCATAAGTACAGTAAGGCAAAGGGTAAAAATCATGCAGTGTCTGAGTGTGGGGATGAGCAA
Organism: Ellobium chinense; assembly: GCA_033807755.1. Classification (NCBI taxonomy): domain Eukaryota; kingdom Metazoa; phylum Mollusca; class Gastropoda; order Ellobiida; family Ellobiidae; genus Ellobium; species Ellobium chinense. Next base: position 1,649,240 of record JAWQUT010000073.1, read on the forward strand.
TGGGCCACACAGGAGCATAATCAGAGATTTATAGAGTATATGGGTACTTTAGATGATCTCTCAATGCAGTAGTGAAGAAAAGCAGGGGTGGAGTCCTGCAGTATCTAGCTATCAGACTAGGGTGATTGCCAGTAGCAAAATGCTTGCAGTTACAGTTTTTGGGGAACATAAGAGCTGAGAGTATTTTCTTTGGAGTAGAATGAGACCATGTCAGGCTGAAATGTTTGAGAGGATCACACACTGTGACATGGCCTAAACATGACTACTGCAAAATATGGGTAAGGCAACAAGCAAGAGTGCCAGAAAGGCTGAGAATATTTAGAATGTAGTAGCATTATCCCAAGGGTAATGATAAGAGTAAAAACAATCACACCTTTGTGCAGTACTGTTGTACGGTTGTATCAGTGAAGGATGTGAAAAGGTAGAGGAGTCAAGGTCTAGGGATAATGGAACAGGCAGTAGAAAAAAGGCTTGATAATGGTCAGTGTCCTGTTCAGAGCCTTTGTACCAGACTTATGGATGAAGCCTCTGATTATGCAGTTGTGCAAGTCAAAGAGAGTAGTGACTTGGTGAACTTGTTGGAGCCATAGATAGGCATTTGAATGAGCCTTGGGACATCATTTGTACTATAAACGGGTATCAATAAGGCATCACATTTTCACGTGCTGAGTCCCATGTTTATTGGAAGTATAAAGTTTGTATGCATTTCAGCAGTATGATGCATTATCTATCCCATTGATTTTAGAAAATGTTTTCCTTTTGCATTTTTTCTCTTTTTGGAACCTGAAGGCTGTTATAAGTTAAAAGTTAAGGCAGAAACGGGATCAATGACTGCACTTTGTGATAATCTGAAGTTACGTTGTGGCAAAGTTAACATCTATGAAGTGGGGCAGTGAAGAACGACAGGGCTGCGCATTATATATTGTGGCATTTAAAGATTGGGAGATTTTTCAGAGTCGTACTTCAGGGATTTCTTTCATTAATTAGAATAGTTCATGTTAAGATAATTAGTGTTTTCTGAAAGATGAGTTATATAATAGCTTTTTTCTTTTTTAGTACAAGTGCTCTTGTATGAGATGCCTGAAATATGCAGTCTTTATTATCATGTCATTATCTTTCCAGTTATTCTTATGGAGTTGAATGTTCTGCTAGATGGGGACCTAACAGAACGTGCCACTCTACTTTCCATGTTTCTCAGAGATAAGATGCATTTTGTGGAAGGGTAACTTATGGAGACCCAGCAAATGAATGTGTGATGCCAGGTCATGGACACTCAAACCTGAAAATAATTTCAAACTTCCCTAGTATCAAAGGCATTTTGCAGGATTTTCTGCCGTATTCATATTTCAGCTTGCACGAGATAAAGGGAAATCGCTACCTATCACGTAACTGACATGGTTCGCCAACTCTGCTGAGTTCCAGAGCTGCCTTAGACCAAAAGTCATACCTCTGGTCTGTGGTCATTTTCACATAGACTTACAATTTTGCTTCAGATCTGATACTTAAGCGATCAGCCAGGGAGATGGTTTTCAAAATCATGACTTTGGGCAAGTGCCCTTTTCACAGCTTAATTCTCATGTATCAGTAGGGCCAAGCCCTTTATAGGGGAAGAAAGGTGAAAGTTGGAAGTAAAGCTTCAGAGAATTTCATTGAAGAAAAGCTCTTAGGAGCACCAGCAGATCTAATATCCACAGAGATAATTGAGACTAACATTAGTATTGTTAGCTACAAACTCCCATCTAGGTAATATCAAAATAGAGGTGATGATTCATGGGAAAGGGCAAAAGTAGTAAAATGTAACTTTCAAGCATTTGCTTTCAAATATGTAGCTATCTTTTACAATTTGAAGTAGGCTGATTTCAAAAACACTGTAGAAAGCTGTTAATTGTCATGTCTGTAAAAATAATATCCAAACTTCACAGTGAGTGGGTCTGAAGATCATTTTAGAATGTGCCTGTCTTTTTCTATGAAGAATGTAAAATTGGTATCCCCTCACTTTAGCATACTTGATCTTCTAGCGTAATATGCAATAATGAAATCTCTGATCATATTGGGCACATTGAAATGGTATAGTTGTAAGACGGTGTAGTTGCTAAGTTGTCTCCACTTCATATTATCACATTGTTGCAATAATCTTGTATGTGACACACTAAAAAAAAGAAAAAAGACTAGAAGCAGATACAGGATTATTGCAGTGAGGTGACCTTGTGCATTTCTTAAATTAATTCCATTGTTCATCACATGTTTATTGAATTTGGCACTTGTATTTTTCTATAATCTTTGTTGTAAATATTCATGTCCAGAGCAGATTATATTGCACTGCCTCAGAAACTTTAACTGTTGGATTTGTCAGTTTGGAGAATGTTTGGTTCTTATTGGTCATGTAGACTCTTCATCATTAATTATAATTACAATAGCTAAAACTACAGATTCTAATATTAATGTACAGGGGAATCTGTCAAGCTACTGGTTCTTACAGGATAGCAGTTTATGGAAGAGTTAGGTGATTATCCTTCATCGTTTTAGATTCATTACTGACTGTCCAACTTTTTTAAACTTGAGCCTTGCATAATGTTTTCCATCTTGGCTCTGCCATTTCATGCAAAAGATTTGTGCCTGCAAAATGAGGTCAGATTCACCTTTTGACATCTTTGTACCCGGCTTGATGTTTTCTACTCCTATACCTAAATTCTGAAGATGGCCAACCATATGTGACATCAGCTGTGTCACAAAATGAAGTGCAGTGTGAATCATTCTTGTGTCTCCTGTAAACTAATTCTGCCACTACTTTTTTTCCCCACAAGATAGCAGAACTGTACAAGTGATGTTAAAGTGTTTTTTTTTGGCAGTGCTATATAATTCCTCACTATTTCTTTTTCAGTTGCACCTTTATACTTGACTTTTCATGCACAAGTTTATGATTTTGTCAGCTGAAAGAATAATTGTTTGTCAGAGGTTGCGGATAGTTTCTGATTTAATTTCTGATATTTCCTTTCATCATAAAGTTTCTATATTCTGTAAGCTTGGACTGCTCTGTGTAATCCACATAAAGGATAACTTGTTATTATTTCAACACTTTGTGACCACAGTCTTGTCAAGTTAATTTGTCTTTCCAGTGCCATAGCCCGTCATTTGTCATAGATTCATGGTAAAGTCTGGCTGCATTTTTGTGTCGCTGATACTCTGAGGGAAGGTAAATGTAGGATACAATTCTGTGGTTGTGATAACACAGTTGTTAACCTGTCATATTTCTGACCTGCTTTCATTTCTGACCAACCAAAAACAAAAACAAAAAAAGGCTGAGAATAATTAGAATGAAGTAGCATTGTCCCAAGACATGAAATAAAAGGATAATGAGAGAGTGAAAACAATCACACCTTTGTACAATGCTGTTGTACAGTTGTATCAGTGAATAATGTGAAAAGGTTGGGGAGTCAAGGTCTGGGGATAATGGAACAGGCAGTAGAAAAAAGGCTTGATGATGGTCAGTGTCCTGTTCAGAGCCTTTGTACCAGGCTTATAGATGAAGCCTCTGATTATGCAGTTATGCAAGTCAAAGAGAGTAGTGACTTGGTGAACATGTTAAAGCCATAGACAGGCATTTGAATGAGCCTTGGGACATCATGTGTATTATATACAGGCATCTATATGACATCACATTTTCACTTGTTGAGTCCCATGTTTGTTGGAAATATGAAGTTTGCATGCATTTCAGCAGTATGATGCATTATCTATCTCACTGATTTCAGAAGATATTTTCCTTTTGCATTTTTTTCTTTCTATCTTTTTGGAACCTGAAGGCTGTTATAAGTTAAAAGTTAAAGCAGAAACGGGGTCAGTGACCGCACTTTGTGATAATCTGAAGTTATCTTGTGCAAAGTTTACATGTATGATGTGGAGCGGTGAAGTATGACAGGGCTCTCTCAATAAATACAGTGGCATCTAGAGATTAGGGGATTTTTCAGAGACCTACTTGAGACTGCAGCTTTGTTAACTGCACCAAATCATCATCAGTAAAGTTTAGTAACCTTGGTAACTTTTCCATCAGTAAGTCGATCCCACCCACATCCAGGGATTTCTTTCATTAATTAGAATGGTTCATGTTAAGATAATTAGTGTTTTCTGAAAGACGAGTGATATAATTGCTTTTTTCTTTTTTAGTACATCTGCTCTTGTATGAGATGCCTGAGGTATGCATTCTTTATTATTATGTCATTGTTTTTTCAATTATTCTTATGGAGTTGAATGTTCTGCTAGATGGGGGCCTAACAGAACATGCCACTCTACTTTTTATATTTCTCAGAGATAAGATGCATTTTGTGGAAGGGTAACTTATGGAGACCCAGCTTATGAATGTGTGATGCCAGGTCATGGACTCTCAAACATGAAAATAGTTTCAAACTTCCCTAGTGTCAAAGGAATTTTGCAGGATTTTCTGCCATGTTCATTTAATTTCAGCTTGCACCAGATGAAGGAAAATCGCTACCTATCACATAACTGACATGGTTCGCAACTCTGCTAAGTTCCAGAGCTGCCTTAGAGTCATACCTCCGCTGTTTGGTAATTTTCACATAGACTTACAATTTTTGCTTCAGATCTGATACTTAAGCAATCAGCCAGGGAGATGTTTTGTATATCATTACTTGGGGCAAGTAAAAGCAAGTAACCTATTCACAGCTTAATCCTCATGTATCGGTAGGGCCAAGCCCTCAAGCTTCAGAGAATTTCATCGAAGAAAAGCTCTTAAGGAGCACCAGCAGATCTACTATCCACAGAGATATTTGTGATTAACATTAGTATTGTTAGCTTCAAACTCCCATCTAAAGAATATCGAAGAAGAGGTGATGATTTGTAGGAAATGACAAAGGTAGTAAAATGTAACTTTCAAGCATGTAGCTTTCAAATGTCACAATCTTTTACAGTTGGTAACTGATTTCAAAAACACTGTAGAAAGCTGTTAATGATTATGGTCTGTAGAAATAATATCCAAACTTCACAATGAATGGGGTCTGAAGATCATTTTAGAATGTGCCTTTCTTTTTCTATGAAGAATGTATAATTGGTATCCCCGCACTTTAGCATACCTGACCTTCTAGAGTAATATGCAATAGTGAAATCTCTGATCATTTTGGGCACATTGAAATGGTATAGTATTACAGTGTAATTGCTAAGTTGTCTCCACTTCATATTATCACATTGTTGCAATAATCTTGTATGTGACACACTAAAAAAAAAGAAAAAAGACTAGAAGCAGATACAGGATTATTGCAGTGAGGTGATCTTGTGCATTTCTTAAATTAATTCCATTGTTCATCACATGTTTATTAAATTTGGCATTTGTTTTATTATGATCTTTATTGTAATTATTCATGTCCAGAGCAGTTTACATTGCACTGCTTCAGAAACATTAACAGTTGAATTCGTCAGAATTAGGAGAATCAGTTTGCTTCTTATTGGTCTTGTAGACTCTTAATTATAATTACAATAGCTAAAACTTAAAACTACAGATTCTTATGTTAATGTATAGGGGAATCATTTGGCTACCAGTTCCTCTGTTTTGTTACAGGATAGCAGTTTTTGGAAGGGTTAGGCAATTATCCTTCATCATTTCAGATTCATTACTGACTGTCCAAGTTTTCTAAACTTGAGCCTTGGATAATGTTTGCCATCTTGGCTCTGCCATTTCATGCAAATTGAAGTCAGATTCACCTTTTGACATCTTTGTATAGAGCTTGATGTTCCTATACCTAACTTTTGAAAATGGTCAACCATATGTGACATCAACTGACTAATAAAAAGAAGTGCAATGTGAATCATTCTTGTGTCTCCTGTAAACCGATTCTGCCATGGCCTTTTTTCCACAAGATAGCAAAACTGTAGAAGTGATGTTAAAGTTTTTGTGCCAGTGCTATATAATGCTTCTCTATTTCTTTTTCAACTGTACCATTATACTTAACTTTTCACGCACATCATTTTGTCAGCTGAAAGAATAATTAGTTGGTCAGAGGTGGCGAATTGTTTCTGATTTAATTTCCAATAGTTTCTCTTGTCATTAAGTTTCTAAATTCTGTAAGCTTGGACTACTCTGTGTAATCCACATAAAGAATAGCTCATTATTAATATTATTTCAACATTTTGTGACCACAGTCTTGTCAAGTGAATTTGCCTTTCCAGTGACATAGCCCGTCATTTGTCATAGATTCATGGTGAAGCTTGGCTGCATTTTTGTGTCACTGATACTCTTAGGGAAAGGCGAATGGAGAATACAATACTGCGATTGTGATAACATAGTGTTAACCTGTCATATTTCTGACAAGCATTAAATTTGTTTGGTCTTTCTCATTCAGGTTAGGAACTAGACACAGATGAACTTGGAAACATTTTCCTCTTCTTGTCTTAGTGCACAGATCTTGATGGCTTTGCCAGATTAATGATGGTGCAGTATTAAAGCCGGCATAACATTGTCTCATCTTTTCTGGTGCAGTTTGAAGATTTGGGCACAAGGGCATAAGAAACAGTGTTTCGTGTACATTCTGTATTTGGCATCAGATCGGAATGCTGAATTCCAAGGGACATTAAATCAGCCAATTAGTGATAGAATATTTCACAGTGTATCAGTTTTTTTGTGTTTTGATCTGTAAGGTTTTGAATTTTTTTTTTTGTGAAGAGGATACTGATCATACTGTTTGCAACACGGTCTTGAATTCTGATTAGATCCAACCAGCAGACTTCAGTGATATTATTATATCAAGTGTAATCTATCAAACCTCATGTTCTTGAAGAACCTCCATAATCTTTAAAATGATGTAGTAACTATTGAAACAAATTTCATTTTTGAACTTAGCTGTGCCATCATTGAAGTATTAATGATGCAGTATTATTTGTGCTTGTATTTCTTTTGGCTGGTGTTATTCAGTCTCATTTCTTCTAGCATTCATGTGTAATCGTTCCTGTGTGTCAGTTACTTTTCTTTCATATGTCAGTAATATGGCAAAATATAAAGTAGCATATGAATAAATTTTGTTGCTATTCTGTGTTTGAGCTTGGTAAATGATGTGTGGTTACATGTGAGCATACTGAAATATGCCTCCATTAATCTGTTGACTGGGTAGGGATGGAGAAGGCCCAGTTGGTAGGCTATGCTGTGGGTGACAGCTAGAACCCAATTTATAAACTATCTTCTGTCACCCAGTCTTTTTCTGGCCATATAATTAAATTTTATTCATAAACTTTCTTATAAGCCACTTTTGATGATGGTGTTAAAATGAATTTGCTGACATAGACAAAATGAGATGGTCAGACCTTTTTCTTTTGGCCCTATTAACATTTTGTGTGATATTCTACATAAACCACTATGATTTCGGGAAATTTCTTCCATGGAGGTTAAAGTACAGTGGAACCCGCTTAAGCGGGACGGCTCCATTCCCGACGAATCGTCCCCCTTAAGCAGGCGTCCCGCTTAGGCGGACTATCCATGATAATGTGATTTCTTAGCTAGTTTGTTCGTTTCATTCAAGTTAACGGATATCATTACTTGTTGCTAGTGAGGTGTGACAACGGAGTCAGATTTAAAGTGTATCTGTTCTGTTTAAAATATACTTATTGCAGTCTAACTGCATTTTCAGTAGACTTGCAGAGCATATTCTTTGCGGGGAATGGGATTTTTGGTTGGTTTCAAAGAAGCACCTAAGCCTTCTCACCACTCTCCTTTGAAAATTAAAAAACAATCTCTTTTAAAGACCAGGACATGTCTACATCAGAGGGAAAGAAAGAATACATGTTAAAATAAAACTGGTGAGAATATGAAAGGTCTAACATCTCTGAAATCGAGATGTTCGCCGCCTCCCCCCTTCCCCCCGCATTCAAGTGATCAAAAATAATTTGGGATCAAATTTGCATGATCGTAAACACCGGCAAAGATAAGCGTCACACTTACATCTGGCCAGAGCGCGACGCGAGCGGCGTGTGCCAAAAAGCCTTTACGCAATGCGAATGATGGTCATGCCTATGTGACCGACACCCTGGCTGAGTGTTGTGCAATAGCGCAGGTAAGGCTCGTAAGTGTCAATCACTCCGTAAGCTGAAGAAAGGATAAAGTGTGGCTGACAGGGGGCGGGGCTTGCTTAATCCTGATCCGTTGATGCTTGCACGGGTTAAATGACCAGCGGCTAGGATGTCCGCTCTGATTCGTCCATGCGTGTGAAGAAGGGTCAACTGCCCGACAGAAGGCTATGGGGAGGTTGTGTCAATCACTTCTCACGTAACGTAAGGGGGGTGATCAGGGCCGTCGGTACAAGCTTCTTTGTAGCTCTTAGGTTTTCAGCTGATGGGCAAAGGTACAAGACACAGTACGATTGTGACAATTTGCAGCATTCCTGTCAAAAACAGTGTGTATATTACGGAAATCTGGCTCCAAGTCGTCTCGCTTAGGCGGGTTGCCGTCCCGCTCACATGTATAGATTTAAATAGCAAAACTTCCGTTCCCCAAGCATTCGTCTCACTTAAGCGGGCGTCCCGCTCACGCGTGTCCCGCTTAAGGGGGTTCCACTGTACTTCTTTTGCCCGATCTTTTAATGGGAAGAAAAAGGGGGGTCAACGCCCAATATTTTTCACAAATGTCTTTTGAAAAAGGTCACCTCGAATTTTGATTTGGTCCCCAATTTTTCACTTGGCTGGTTTTGACTGTGTGTGAATACATAGGCCTACACACTTTATTTTTTTATCTAGAAGGCTCAAATTGTACTTCAAACTTTAAAATTGGATGCTTTACTTAGATCTTAGGTCATTTTACACAAAAAAAGGGGGATCTATATTATAAGACTGGATCGGGGGCATGGCACGCTCCCTTCCTAACGCATAACCTTCAAAACCGCTGCTTGTAAAATTCGGCTGAAAACGTCAACATGTACAATATCCGATACAGAATGTTTGGCATCACTGTCTGCTCACGGAAATTGCAAGATTTGATT
>JAWQUT010000073.1:1659830-1682330 GCA_033807755.1 Ellobium chinense
AAAAAGCTAAGAAAGTAATCACTGTACAAAACTTTGTGCTTCGATCTGGAGTCCATCTCACTAGACATGTACAGTGGATTCGATATATAGTACTCAGTAAGTATATCTTGCTATTAAGTATGGATATCACATTAAACAATCAAAACATTATTCAGAGTGACTTCAATATTAAATCCACCTCAATCAAAAGTTTGCTTTTTTCCATGCACCAAGGTATATTTTATATTGAGGTTCTACTGCAGTTATACAATGGTGAAGAGCAGCTGGTAGGCACAATTGTCATGAGAAGAGAGTTTGAACAAAAAACAACAAGAAGTATGAACATCCTTCATCATACAGAGTAGAGTGAACTGAAAAATGGAGGCAGACTGTGTACTAAGTGGGAGTGGGGGGGTGGGGGAGAAGAGGGGTTAGAGGTCATGTGGCCATGTCTTAGTTCCCTCCTGCCCGCTTCTTCTCAAGCCTCTGCTTTTAAATTTTCAATCTGCTTTTGAAAGTAATCCGAAATTATAAGGACTTTGCTTTGATTGGGGAGAGGGGCAAGGTATAAGGTCAAACTCTCTCACCCTACCACCACCACCCACACTGATTTATCCTGTTAAATTTTGGTGAGCCGGAGTAAGGTGAAACTACCTGAGAATTTCAGGTGTGGGTCTCATACTGTGCTTACAAGAGATGGAAAAAGGAGCCAGTAAGCATACAGTGGAGTCCACCTAAGATAAACTCGCTTAAGATAAAATCTCGGTTAAAATAAACTTTCCTCATGGTCCCGATTTTTGCCTTCTTTACCATTACCAATCAACGACTGGTTAATATAAACACCAACAACACAGCCTCCGCTTAAAATAAACCCTTCTTGGCCCGCAAGTGTAAACCAGATGTGATTCATACTAAACTTACTAAAAAGAGGCATTGTATAGGCCAAAGTCAAGCCCACACGCACTGCCTGCCATCTTGATGATGTAATAATGCCTTGTGTGCGGAGAGGGGTTGGGTTGGGGCAGAGTGTACTGTAGAGTGGGAAGGGGGATGCTTCGTTTACCTTGTATTAGTCTAGTTAGTACACTCAGTCTCTGCATGCGAGGTCCACTTGAGATTAGCCTAGACTAGCCTCCCTCCCCATCACCTCTCACTCTCATACGTGCATCAGCGCACAGTTGGTGCCATCATTCTCTCTCTTCCCAGTCCCAAACAAGCGGCTTAGCCTAATGTAGACTATCCATCCGGTACGTGTGTGTACACAAGTAGTTCCTTTCTTTTCTTTTACTGCGCTTGACCAGTAAACATCGAACCGATCTCAACATAAATTCCTTCGCATTGCATTCCAAAATGACAAAGTTGCAAAAAAAAAAAAAGACGCTGAGTCTGGATAGCAAAATGGAGCTTCTCAAAGATGTGGATAAAAATACCATGAAACAGGTTGTTTCCCTTGAAAATGGTTAAGATAAACCTTGCTTAAAATAAACTTATTGACTCGGGCCCGAGAGGTTTATCTTAAGCGGACTCCACTGTATTAATTTTAGACTGGTTGCCCGAGGCAGGGTGAGGAGTAAAGAGATTTAGCTCCAAGAACTGCACCTCATTCAGCCTGCATGAGACCACCAACCCGTCTGCACTCCCTTCCTTACCACTGGCCCACATTTCATTCTCCTGCTTTCTCTCCATTCTTGAAGAGATCTTCAGCACAAAATCTGTTATGTTCAATGAAAAAAAGAGCCAACAACAAGCAGAAAAACACTCCATGGCAGCAACTAAGTACCAACAAAGATTTGATGGAACTGAGAGAGAGTGACTAGGGACTTGTACCATGTCACGGTACACATTAAGCAATAAATCACCTAGAAGGGCATAAGATATTAAGTATTTACTCAGCAGTCTAAAGTGTAAATCAAACTCCTTGTGCTTGCTAAATGAATCACACTTTACCTCCGAAAAAACTAAATATTAAGAATAGCAATGGAGATGGAAAAAGATGGTTACCTCTAGCCACCCTCTAAGTGTAGGTAAACTCATTAATTATCAATACATATAAAAGTCACACTTTAGCTGCACTTATGAATTTTATAACTTATCACTTTGAAGGTTTTTGCACAGCAAAAATACTGTGTAGCCAAATCATTAGTGACTGGTAAGTCAAAAACGTCAACAGTTGCATTCATCCACAGACTAAAACAATATCAACTGAAGCAGTGACCACTCATCCACTGATAATACTCTGCAGCTCCTCAAAGTTTGTCCACCCTTTCAAAGAAAGCCAACTCATCCAAAGCAACTGCATAGTCCTTCATTGTTGCCGGCCCTTGAATATCTTCCCCACCTCTTAGTTTATCTGCCCACAAACCCTCTGGCAAGTAAATATCTCTCTTCCTTGCACCTTCAACCAGCACAGGTGCGACAAGGAGATTATTTCCCACTAAAAATTCATCCTCCATGACTAAGGCTGTCTCATCAAGTGGTGCTATCCACCACAATGGTCGCACTATAGGATCACCAGTCTTCACACTCTCTTCCACTAAACTGACGATTCTTTCCATGTACTGCTCTCTCACTTTCAAAAGCTTCTTAGTAATGGTGACTACTTCGTCATCATAAAGCCAGGGCACAACCGAAAACTGAAGTGCAGGCAGGAAAGTGTTCAGCTCTAACCATCGGATGTACAGTTCTCTATCTGGGTAAGCCCCACCAGCAAATTCTTCCAGATCTGAGTAAGCATTTCCACCAATCATATCTGGCAACACAAACGGGTAACCAATCACACCAAAGGTGAGAATGGATGGGATAATGGAGGTCAATCCAGCACTCCGGTCCCAAGTTGACATGCGATCCATCAGTCTCACAAATATTGGTAGTCTCTGTGAATTCCAGGCGCTCCTAACCTCCTGCCTGCGTGAGATAGGGTCAGCATTCAGTGCCAGCTCTGCCCAGAGTGCAGCATATTCATTTGCTGAAGCCATAGGCTGAAAGGTGTGATGTGCATGTGGGACATAATGGCCTTCTCCAGCATCAAACTGAAAAAGGAAAAGCTCACATAGGTGAACATTACAGATATAATTGTAAGCAAGATACTGAAAGGGTTCTAACTTCCTATAGAAATCTTGTCTTCAGCCCCCACATCCCCCTTCACAACCGACTCTCTTTTGAAACTATTTCTCTCCACCTTCTACCTTCTGTATTCTTCACACCCACTGCTCCCTCCACATTAGATTTCCTTCCCATATGGATTGCCTTATGACAAACCTTCTGCCCTCCTGTGTCGGTCTCATTGACCTGTTAAATCATCATGGGGAAATGCATTTCTCAAACTTCTAGAACAGAGAATAACACTAAGATTTTTGCTATGAAAATGTCATTGAGAATTAAAACACTCTACTAGATAAAAACTGTAGAACAACTAACCTCACCCTATCCTTTATCAAAACCTAAACCCTGATGTTTTGTCTTCACAGGGGATCACTCTCCACATAATTCCTTTGGAACAAGATTTGATCTTCTCTTCAGCAACCATTTCCCTATCCATCAAAAATAGATGATAACTCTGACAACGCTCTAATATATAGGCAGAAACCTACTGGTGCCCGATGCACAAGGTGCTTGTGTAAGACTGTAAAATGCAGGTGTTTGTCTGCCTTGCCCCAAGGCTGTACCATCTGATAGCTATTGTTAAAATGCACATGCCATCTACAAACGACCATGGACACTGCCTTGACTCTGATGGATTTCTTCTGAATTTTTCAATTTTCTTCACAGTGACGTTCCAAAGACACTGTAAACGAGTGATCTGCAAAGTTTCTTTGTAGTATGAAATCCTTCACTTGTGAAATTCAGAAAAATAATGCTTTACTGTGAAATCTGCGGTTTGATTCAATGTATAAAGTATGCTACAATGCCTTTCCTCACCTTTTATTTCTCATGCAGGCCTTTAAGAAGTAAACTGCAGGACTAAAAAAAGTTAGCAACTGATGTATTACCTTGAATGAACTGATGTTATACAACTCTTGTAATCTGATCAACCTTTTCTGATACCAAAGCACTGCCGCAGGGTTTGTGACATCCAGCAAGCCTGCCATGTCCTCGTTCCACCACCGTGTTAAGGCTGGGATTTCTGAACCCTGAAATATGCCATGATAATATAAGCTGGCGGCATCTAAAAGTCAAGCAAAAGACAACAGTAACAATATTTATCATATAAACAGGGCCTATTTCCAGTGACATAAAAGTGTGTAGTAATTTTCTGATATGTCACACAATACAAAAATCTGACTTTTGACCTTCTTGCAAATATTTTGATTGGAAGCTTTGGAAACCTCTAGGCGTATGAATCAGTGATGTCGTTTCTTTTGTAACTATTTTCACTGCTGTGGAGTTTCCCTCTGGCCATATTTTTAAAAAAAACTATTTCAGTCTGTCTTTCTTATCACTTGAAATTGTTCTCTTAACGTTTCAGTTTAAATTCAGTTAAACATTTGAATTAGAAGTACTTGAAATGTCACAGTGTTTCTGTGGTCTAAAGTTTCATCAATGATTGTCAGCTGTTTGTATCTACTCTGTGTCATGTAACTGTGTGGTTCATTCAGTTCTGTTGTGATTGATGAGCCTCAAAAAGGGTGAGGGTAACTTCAGGGTCCTTTTCACATTTTAAAGTTCTGTTTTTCATTACTTAGAATTTATATGATAAAAAGGATCTGAAACTCATGTTAGTTTGATATCAGATTAAAGAAATTCGTTTACATTTAACGTATGCACTCGCCAAAGACTCGTAAATATGATAAATGTATAACTTATCTCATAAATCTGATACTGTATCAAGCAAACACTCATTACAGATCCCCTATATACCCTCTATAGGAAAAGGCACATGTCCCATTATTATAAACAGTTTGTGATTTACCACAAGTAGCACTTGACACCTATGGCCTATGCACCCTCCAGCATGTCCCAGCATTGGCTGTCTTATCATTTTGCCTAGTAGTTTGCTCCCTGACTGTAAGATAGGTGCAGGAAAATTTGATGCTAATGCCTTCCGGGTCACCACCATCACATGGTGATGTTTACTTTACAAGGGCTATTTGCTGACAGGACCTAAATATGCCACAATATGATACTGTGGCAAAATCTAAACAAATCAAACCTTTGCCTTCAAAGACAAGGTTTACACTTTTCCTCTGCATGTCGCCACTCAGTGCAGGCAATTTACGGCCTTTTTTCTACGCACATTGCTGATCAGCGTTGACGCCAAATAACAACATAATGATATTCTTTGTATTGTTTCTTAAGATAATGGATGTAAAAGATTTTTGTTCACATATGCACCATGTTGGGGGGAAGTGTTAAAAGAGTAATCTAACTTTTCACTTATTAATGCTGCATAACATAGCACACCACAACACTTCCTAAACAGTGTCATGTCTTTACTGCATTCCTGCCCAGACATGTGCAATAAAGGAAATAATATTGTATCATTGTAATAAAATAATTAGTATCTTAATATGACAGACAAAAATCATGCATCACTACCCCAAAATTAATGAGAAACAACTATTATTTTGTATAATCAGCAAAAATCATGCAGAGTGAGAAGTCCGTACATGTTTTGCTTCAAGCACGAGGAGCGTAATATTTTTTTGTTTCCCCTGTCTGAACTGCACAAAGCCTACATTTAATGTACCTATGGAATATTTTGGCAAGGTTTTCAAATTTATCAGCTTTTGGATACATGGTTTTAATAATGACATGAGATGTGATGAAAGCAAGACAATGAAATTTCACAACACATACAATCAATTATAAGGATGATGAGTATCACTAGGATGGATGTTGCCAAATTTGTAACATGAAACTGCATTATTCATTCACATATACACAAGACGCTAATGAAATCATGTTGACTTTTGTGATGCTACACCCTCAGCTTGATGTGAGTGACCAAATGCATCAGGTCATGTTACTGCCCAGCTGGACATTATGCTGCTGGTCTGTTCTGATACTAGCCGAGCTAGTCAGGCTTGAGCTTCTCTTGCTTAGAAAATGATGACTGAAATCACCGTCTGCATCACTGGTTGACAATAGTTAGAGCAAGCAAGTATGGCTCTGACACCTCAAGGGTTAAGCTAAATGCAGGCAAGTGCTTTAGTGCGTCTGCTTACCCTGGCCATGACTGTGTATTTGTTACGGAACGCTTCCTGAAAAGCCTCAGATTTGAGACTGAGAAAGGGGTGTGTCCACAGGGTCACTGGAAAGCCCTTTTTATTAAGCTCTGCCACCATTTTCTTTGGGTCGGGGAACTTGACAGGGTTGAAGTCTAAATCTCCATAATGAATGGTCCAGTCATCGTCTATCTCCAGCTGTGATGCTGGTAGCTTGTGCGAGAGAATCTTATCTGAAATCAAGGCCCAGAAGGATATTGTCATAATGCTGCAATTTATTAACTGGATCAATTGAAGGATTTCATGACAAATCACATTCTCATCGATCAGCTTGAATTTGTAGCTTATTATGCTTACCGTACGGGTGTTTTTTTGCTTTTTTTTTTTGTGAGGATCTAACTTAATATGCTTAACTCGCAGTAATTATTTCCCACAAGAAAATGTTCAGGTAAAAAAATTTTCAATGGGCTTATTACTAGGAAAAAAAAAATGTTCAGGAGACAATAACCCGCAAGGAAAATGCAAATGCTGTTATTTCTATTTCCAAGCCCTCTATATTATACTGACATTATCTATTAATTAGAGTCTGTTTCTCTACAAAAATGAAGAAGGATTGCCAAATACGGTACTTTCTTGGCAGTCCTGTAATGTTAATAACTTCATTTTACTCTATTATTATGCCTTCATACTCATATGAGAAAACTGTTATGTTGGCTCGCCAAATGTAGACTCTCGCAAAAGGAAAAAAAAATGTTTATATAGTATACAAACAGGGTTGTTAAAAGTTACTTTCAAGAGTAACTGATACAATTGCTTTACTTTTCTAAAAAATGAGTAATTGTTACAATTACTT
Organism: Ellobium chinense; assembly: GCA_033807755.1. Lineage (NCBI taxonomy): Eukaryota > Metazoa > Mollusca > Gastropoda > Ellobiida > Ellobiidae > Ellobium > Ellobium chinense. Next base: position 1,666,827 of record JAWQUT010000073.1, read on the forward strand.
TACTTTTTTGAAAGCAAAGTAACTGTTACAATTACTTTACTTTGAAAAGTAGCTAGTTACTTTTCAGTTACTTTCAGTTTCAGTTTCTTGGTTATCCAAGAAACGAAACAAGCGTGCAAAAATTCAACTGGCATTTTTCACACAAGTTATCACGTTTGTCTTTTGAGTGATATCCATAAAGTCATTGAATTAATGTCTACTTTATTTGTGTTGAAGTCTCAAAGCAGCAGCCTTTTTTCATTTTGGTATCAATGGCCATAAATCTGCTTCTTCACAACGAAATTAACAATTTTCTGAAGTGCACAGCCTGTTTCTGAGAGAAATCTTCAAAATACAACCCTGTGTGTGTTAGTACAGTGACTTTCAGTCACACAGTTTGTATTTTATTAATATTCCATATCATCTTTATGATCCTTCAGTCGTGTGTGTCGTTAATTCGACCCCAGGAACCTTATATCGAGCTTTACCAAGCGCATTGTGTTGAAAGCTTTTCCCCCTGTATACATCAGCATGTGTGTGTTTTTTCAGTGAAATTGTAAATCTATGAGATTTTAGGTTTGGGATTAGAGAATCAGAAAGGATTATCAATTGGTCATTTTGTAACTATATTGACTGTGGCTTGAAATGATAGATTTAATTGTCCCTTCCCGCTTTCTCTTCCAGCTCAATGTCATATTGTCTTATATATGCCTGCCTTCCTTCCTTCCTTCCTGCCTTCCACCTTCTTTCCTTCTTTTGTTCAGTTATTCATTCGTCTTCAAGTAGATAAACTACAGCATCCAGGAAAGGTTTTGGCCAAACACAATAAGACCTTGATATCAACTACCGGTATGCTATGCGTTCCTCCTTACTAAGTATACACTCCTAATGCATCAAATTTTCCTTCTTCACCTTTTAAAATAAACCTTGATCCCAAGTTATAAAGTATATTTATAAAGTATAACCTCACTATGAATATAAACTTGGTCCTACTAGGCTTAAAGCATTCCCTTGAGAAATCGACCCTGTCACAACAGACTGGAGATTGCACGTGATCATAAAACATGCAGCTTGACGCCACTTGCTGCATGTGTCGATCAGGCCAATGTCGCACTTAGCTTGATGGGATTGGTGGAGAGAACCATGACACTGGATGGCAGATTAGCTTATCACTCGTGATGCAGTGGGGGTGATGACATCTCTGTAATGAGTGCAGGCCAGATGCGTTTGCAACCGTCTGACCGTATCCTCTTAATAAGTAAGTTGTATTTCTAAAATGAAGAGATAAAGCTTGACACCAGCGTATTCTGGCTTGCACGTGACAGTTACATTAACGTTCATCAATCCTCACATATGACTGATCAAAAACTTACAACATTTTACAGTCTGGTGTCTGTGTTCAAATTCCACAGCCATCCTACTCAGTCCAGCCCCACCTCCTCCCAAATAAACGCAGATAAGGTCGCCTCTCTTATCCCCCTCCCTTACGTCGCGGGGGCCCCACACGACACAGCCTGTCCCCCCTTCATCCCACCCTCCTGCGACTGGGTGGCGCGAAAGTGAGGCCTGATCCTAGTATCCTACGTCTGTCCCCTTCACCCATTCACCCACCAACTTCCTCCTTACGGGTCGGCGCCAGATTATTATTGCTGCTGTAACGGTGATGGTTTTAAAGAAAAAACAACGACGAAGCACTCATAGTGATAAATGGGAAAAAAAGGGAAACAACTAATGAAATGACAATCGTGAGCCAGTGCATCCATGATTTGTCTCCCATATATCACGACCTTAATTTTTCACGATTATGTCCCCTTCACCGTAAATTTTTCACCAAATCATTTTTTCTCTCTTTCTCTCCTTTTTATTTTCTGTATGTAGGATGGTGTATAGAAAGGTTAGGAAGGTGATGTATTGGTCATTGATTTTGGGTTAACACAATATAGTGGTAGTGGTTGTAGTGATGACAGTGGTGGTGGTAGTGGTGGGGTTGGTGGTGGTGGTGAAGGTGCTGCTGCTGATAACTGATGACAGTCAAGGGAAACAATGGAATAAGGAAAAAAAAACTTATAAGCAGGAGCAGCTAAGGTCGAAGGGAAGCAACCAATAAAATAACAACCATAGCTAGTGCATCCATGATTTGTCTCCCATTTATTACGACCGTCATTTTTAACGACTATGTTCCTTTAACCACAAGGTTTACACCAATTCATCCCCCCTCTCTCTGTTTGCCTGTCTGTCTGTGTCTCTCTCTCTTTTTGTGTCTGTCTTTCACTCTCCTTCTCATTCTCTTCATTGTGTTCCGATTATCACACAGAATTTCGTTTCATCCAAGTCAGGGGTAAAAGGGTAGACCTCAACCACTAATAAATATTGTGTGTGTCTGTGCGCAGGCGCATGCGTGCGAGCTTACATGTGCATATGTGGGCGTCTGCACGTATGTGAGTGTGCATATGTGTGCGTATTTTACATGTGAGCGCGCGAATACGTGTACGTTTGTGTACGTGCATGGGTGTCTGTGTGTGAGTGCGTGTGCTCTTGGGTGCGCATTTGTTTTCTGTATTAAGGATGGTGTTAATGACAAAGGTTATGATGATGATGATGATGTGCTGGTTGACATAACAAAAGGTGTTATGGTAGTAATGGTGGTGATGGTGGTGGTGGTGGTGGTGATGATGGTAGTAGTGATCATAGGTGGTGATGATGGTTGTGGTGATGGTGGTGATACTGTTGCTGGTGCTGTGTCTGCTGTTGTTGCCAATGCTGATGTAGTGGTGGTGGTGATACTCTCAGAAGGAACCAGTGACGACGATACCTTGGTGGTATTAGTGGAAACAATTCGGAAAAATTCCATACAAGTTATGCTCGATGCAGCAAACAGTCAAAGGGAAACAACCAATGAAATAACAATCGCGAATTAGTGCATCCGTGATTTGCCTCCCATTTATTACGACCTTCATTTCTTACGATGTTTTTTTGACACCAATCTAGCAACATTTTATTCCTGTTTGTTCTCTCTCTTTCTCTCATTCTTTTTCTCAGCCTCCTTTTTTGTCTCTAGGAACGACTAACACATCATAACTATTATCATCAACATTATCCTAAATACAGAAAACAGACGAGCCCATGAACACACTCCACAGACATAGACACAGACCCACACACACACACACCCACACCACACACACATCTACACACACACATACACAGGCTTACATACACACAAACACACACACAGAGTTGGTGGTTGAGACACCCTCGTCAAGCTAAGACACAACCACCACCACTATTACTTAATTGTTGTACCATAACTATCACTTCCTAGGTCAGTGTATCAGCAGCAACAAGGCCAGCGACACACTCACACATATGCAGGCATGCTTGCACAGACACACATGCTCGCACACACACACACACTCACATGCACGCATACAAATTATGGAAGCACTAGCTTACAATTATAATTTTACTGGTTGTTTCCCTTCCACCATTGTCTGCTCCTGTCGTGTTTGGATTTTTAAAAAAAATTATTTGTGTGTTCAACGTTGCTGTTTATCTTTGAGGATATCATTACTCTTAGATCATCAACATCGTCACCACCATCATCATCATCATCATCATCACCACTATAACCAGAGAAAGAGGATGAGAGAAACAGTGAGTGTGTGCAGGTATGTAGAAAGAGAGAGAAAGTGAACAAGAACGACAAGGGGGAAAAAGGAGAGAACGAGGGAGAGAGAGAAGGGAGAGAAAAAGAAAGAGAAAAACAGAGAGAATAAGAGAGAGAGACAGTCACAGAAAGAGAGATTAAGTGTGTGTATGTGTCTGTCTGGCTGTGTGTGTGAGTGAGAGAGAGAGAGCAGGGACATAATCGTGAAAATTATAGACCGAAATGGATGGGAGACAATTCCTGGGTGTACTAGCTCACGATTCTTTTCACTAGTAGTTTCCCTTTGACCGTTAAGCGGTCATCCTGGTCTTTGACACCTATTGTTTTTTCTTCTTTTGGCCCTATTAACATTTTTTGTTATTCTATATATACCACTGTGATTTCGAGAGATTTTTTCCATAGAGGTTAAAGTACTTCTTTTGCCCAATCTTTTAACGGGAAGATAAAGGGGAGTCAATGCCCAAAATTTTTTACAAATGTCTTTCGAAAAAGGTAACCTCAAATTCTGATTTAGTCCCCAATTTTTCATTTGGGTTGTTTTGACCGTGTGCGAATACATTGGCCTACACACTTAATTTTTTTATCTAGAAAGCTCAAATTGTACCTGAAACTTCAAAATTAGATGCTTTATTTAGATCACGTGTCATTTTACACATTTCTACACTCTGACACTGGCTGGCAGGGCCCCCTAAAAAGAAGGACTTTATATATTAGCGGATTAATTGGGTTGTACACAATGAGTCATTTGCCCCTTTCAATAGGTGTCACAAACCTTCCAGTCATCGGCACCTACGGTTTTTTCTTCTTAAGGCCCTGTAAATGAATACTGTAATGTGATTCTTACATTTTTCTTTGATTTTGGCATTTTTTCCCCCAAAGATGTTAAAAAAACTTCTAGACTAATGTTGTATTTTTTTTTTTATATAGGAAGAAAAAGGGAGGTGAGCACCCAGTGTTCTTTCAAACACAAACACTTTCTGACATGGTGCCTAATTTTCTGAAAGGCTGATTATTTGAATCCGGATATGATTTCAGAGCTACGATTCGATGAATCTGAAACCGAAATTGAGGCCTGAGGGGAGGGGAAATATTTCTGGAATTTCCACTTGCACTTGTTTGAATGAAAAGAATATAGCCACTGGATTCTATATGAGGTCTTCAATAATGTAGTTCATTTTAATAAAGCTAAAGGATTACATCTATACATTTTAACACTTAACATGATTGGATTGGTGACGATAAGAGAGAACCACGACACTGGATGGCGAATTCGCTTATGACTCGTGATGCAGTGGGGGTGATGTTATCTCTGTAATGAGGGCAGATCAGGTGCGTTTGCAACCGGCCGGCCGTATCCTCTTAATAAGTAGGTTGTATTTGTAAAACGAAGAGATAAAGCCTGACACTGGCGTATTCTGGCTTGTATGTGACGGTTACATTAATGTTCTTCAATCCTCACATAAACATTTTGCGGTCTGGTGTCTGTGTTCAAATTCCACAGCCATCTTACTCAGTCCTTCTCCCCTTCCTCCCGATTAAACACAGGTAAGGTCGTCCCTCTCACCCCACCCTCCCTTACACCGTGGGCACACAAAAGTAACGAAAAAAGTAACAAGTAATTTTGTAATTGTTATAAGAAAATTTGGTAACAAATATTTTTTCGTTACTTAAGATGAAGCATGTAACAAGTAAGTAATTGTTACTCGAAAACTGTAATGAGTACTCGTAGCGGCGTTACTTTTTACTCATTACAACAACCCTGTATACAAAGTACAGTCAACTCCGCTTAATCACAATTCCTCGGGATCATGAAAAAAGTTGCTATTAAGCAGAGTTGCAATTATGCAGAGCTGTTATTTTCAGACACTGATTGAGAACAAAAAAGGAGGGGGGAGGGGGGGAAGTAACCTTTTCCTTCTGCAATATGTTCACTTTGATAACATTTTTTTATTTCATGGTTCAGTCACTGCACTGATGCCTTCAGGTGTGAAACTTGGGACGGTGTTATAGCCTAAGAATGTTTGATCGCCAAGGCCTGTTTCATCGTCCTCGTTGCAGTAGCCTGGTAGACAATAAAGAGTAGGGCAGCACGGTTGGGATTGATCATCAGTCCATATTTATTTATCAGTTGTAATCCTTCTATTGCTGATTTTTGATTTTTACGGTCGTTGAGGAGTTGTGATTATCCGGAATAAGTTGCAATTATCCGGTGACTATTACATAGGAAAACTTGGGTTCCCTGGGGAAAGTTGCGATTAAGTGGAAGTGTTGATGCTAACTTCACAGCAAATTAATATTTTATATTTCTCACTGCTTGAATAATGTCCACCTCAAGTTCTAAGCCTATTGCTCAGCTGCGACCCTGACACACTTCCCAAACACTCACATGCATAATGATCTTGTAGTTAGTGAACATGCTTTGAACATGGGGGCAATACCAACCTGCAAACTCCAGGACAGCTGACTGGTTGATGTTCTTATTGTACTGGGCCCAGGTGGACCAGATGGGCCTTCTGAACATGTCCAGATTGGGAGTGCCTTCAGGTTTCAGGATGAACCGTCTCTTCATGTAGTCATGAATCTCTTTCACATTGTCAGCTTTGCACACTGTGTACTCTATTGGTTCAAATGGAAAAATTATAAGCATACCATGATAAAGAACTAGAAATATGACTGGAAAGTGAAACTGACTAAAATTTTTCCTCTCAAGTTTGAAATGTTGAAAGTTGTGAAGAAAATGTTTCAAAAGACAATATATCTTGAACGTTCAGCGCAAACCTCGCATGTCAAAATTGCTGATGTGTTTCAGGAGGAGGACATAGAATATCACGATCCTTCTTGTCACTGTTATTACTGTTGAATGCTACAGTGGTAATATTTTCATGCAGTAGAGCCTACACATAGTAAGAGTATAATATTAATAATAATGTGAAATTGAGTGGGTCATGTCAAATCTGAGTTTTGCCGTTATTCAAAATACACGTGGCTAAGTTGAGACTACATCAAATCGTGTTATCTCTGCAGGCCTCCATGCGATCAATGTGGTGCCAGCTCAGATGATCAATTGGAATTAAGCTCACGACCAGATTATCTACATATTTTTTATTTACATTCACGTTAATTCTTGTGTAACTGGGTGAAAAGATATATAGTATTCATTCTTAATCATCATTAAGGGAGAGGAATGTGAGCCCTATCAGATAATTTTTTTAGATGTCACCAGGGATTTTACCAAATTACTGTGAAGGATCAATTTTGAGAAGAAAGGCAGAAAAAACCTGACACTAGAAAATTTCTTGTCCCTACCGGCAAACAAACCAGGGTCTCTCAGCTTGCAAGCCTGAACGTCTTACCGCTACGCTGCAGGGATGCAAACTTCACAGCAATTTAGTTCTTAAATACCTACTACATGAATGTGTTCCCTAACTTTCATGTGTGAGCCTAGTGTTCACTCGTGACCCTGACACATTTCTCAACTGTTCACATTTGCATTTTTTTTTTTTTGCAACTTTTTCCACTAGTTGCTGGCCAATAATTTATTGGTATGATCTGCATTATGCCAAAACTGATTTCATATAAATGAAAACTGACAATCAACTTTGCCTATAAAATTCTTTGCATGTCTCTATAGTCCTAAATTGGAATTAACCCTTCTAATCAGTGCACACTTGCAGAACAAAATAATTCATACTGCATTGATTGATAAGATTAACTCCTGCTACACCAGTCTGTACCATTACACAGGTGCTTTTTCACATTTCAGTGTCACAAATAGTAGATGCAGAGTGGCCATAAAGTGCTAAGAGAATCTAAATTTTGGTAAAATTGCAGCAGCAGTGAATTCAGGATCAATTATTCAGTGTCAGCTTCTTCCTTTCTTCAATGGCAATGACACTGAATTTGAATTCTGATTTTCACAAAGTAATAACATTTCAAAACTCAGTAGGAGTATATTCTTCTATGCCGATATTTTAAATCATACATGATAAGGTTTGCATTGGTCAGTGTGACAAAATGTATATTATACCTGGACCACCTATCTGTAAAGTGCATACCTGGCTAGAGGCAGTGAAAGTGTGGTCAGAATGCAACTGAAAAATGTCCGTAAAAGCACAGTGACACTGTGGGAGCTGAGAAATCTATTGAGCAATTTGGCCTGCTGGGAGTAATAATAATATGATATCAATGCATGGATACAAGACTTGTAGATCTTGTTAGTATAATATTATTTTCTTTCAACTCAAGAATTTAGCTTGCAAATTAAGTTGTCCAGTCCAAGAAAAGTTTTTTTCAATTTTCCTTTGTGAATCAAAAGGAAAAATGTCATTTTTTGCCTTCTGTTTCAAACTCACCAAGGACTGGAGGCTTCCCCATGGGACTGAAGTAATGGGAACCATCATACATGCCAGCCAAGCAGATCTTCCCGTCCTTGTGTTGGTTGAAGCTGAGGTACAAGGGAGAGTCCTGAGATACCATGATACCCACTCCAGAGGAGGAGAAGAACAGTCTGGCAAGATAAATAAAAATGTCAATCATCTGTTGACTAGCGGAAAGATACAGAAGTGAGCAGTTCAGGGGTGTGTCAGGGTCATATGTGAACACTAGGCTCACATGTGAAAGTTAGAGAACATATTCAGGCAGCTGGTATTTAAAGATTAAATTGTCGTGAAGTTGGCCTCCCTGTGGTCTAGTGGTAGCATGTTCAGACTTGCAAGCTGAGAGGCCCCTGGGTTCAATTCCTGGTAACGACATGAAATTTTCTAACCTTAGGTTTTTTTGGCCTATCTTCTCAAAATTGATCTTTAACCGTAATTTGGTAAAATCTTTGGTGGCATACTTCCCAAGATAATGTGTAACAGCTTCCAGAAAATACCTGTTCAGGCTCGCATTCCTCCCCCTTAACGGATAAAAAAGATCACACCTTGTCACCCGCTTACATATAGACCAGTGGAAAGACAAAGGGTGCCGACAAGGTGACAGTGTCTTTCCCATGTGCCTGACAACTTTGGTCAGAGATCCCATGCTGGCCAAACAAGGTAGTGAGATGAAAACAGGAGCTGGCTCTCCCCAGTTTTCAGTTTGCTGATGCCTCAACTGATATCACAAAGAGGATAATGCCCTCATTGGGGCTACCAATTTGAAGTTTATGGTTACCAGCTCTTTCCTTTGTCTATTGTTCAGCTCAGCAACTGATGCAAATTTCAAAATTCACATGCAATAGTGGTCTCGCTTGCCTACATGTCAATCAATGAACTGCTTAGTCAGTTGATATACAAAAAGCATTCCCTCATCTATCAATTAATACTGCAGCAACTTGACGGTCAGTGCCTGTTAATAACAGTGCCACTGTATGCTCCTCAGAAGCAGAGAAAGTCATTGAGTGAATGGGCCTGTTGAGGTATACTAGTGTGAGGTCATGTACGTGGGCAACAGCCAGGATATGAGATTAGCAAACTGCATTACTATTATCTTTAATGCAGAGCCACGGATTCCTATCATTTTACCATGAACTGGTTTACTGTTACCTCTCCAGCACATTTTCCAGCTCAGTTTTGTGGATCCCAAAATCTGCAGAAACATAAGGTCCCATGCCTAGCTCCACCCCATTTGGTGCTGGCTCCTCCTCCTCGGCACCAAGTATCCCTCCTTCCCTCACAGGCATCGCCTTCTTCAGGGGCCACATTTGATTGACAGCCTCAAAGCCACCATACCAATGGTCATCTCCAAGGCTGTAACAGTCCATCACCATCTGACTGACGCAGCGTAGTCCTTGTCTTTTCACCTGTTCACAGGGGATTGTTAGAGTAAATTTAATTTCAACAAAAGAGAATTTATTCTCATCTCAGAAAAATATATTTTATGTGAGCTGTCTCATTTAACCCTGGTTTAAGATACTGACAAGAAATTCCACATTCCATATCAACTAAACTACTCTCCGTTCATGTCTAGAAAATAAACTTCACCAGAAAGAGTTACACTGAAGTCGCCTCATTGACATCTTAATGAGCTCCTCATGTGGATCCGTCCATTTATCCATCCTTTCATCATTCTCTTCCTCCTTCTCTCCATCCAGCCCTCCCTCCCTTCAGGCATCCTTCCATCTCTAGGTCAAACGACCTTGTACCATGTGACCTCCCTTCCTATCACTCCGCTTTCATCAGGGACATCTTAATGAACTGATCATGTGGATCCCTACATCTGATTATCTATCCAACCCTTCATCCTTCCTCCCTCCCTCCATCTATCCATCAATTAATCCCTCCACTCATTCCTTCATCTCTGTCACACTACTTGATATGACCCCCCTCTACTCTGCTTTCATCAATGACATCTTAGTAAGCTCATCATGTGGATCCTTCTATCTATCCATCCATTCATCATTCTCTTTCTCCTTCGAGCCCTCCCTCCGTCTAGCTCATCATGTGGATCCATCTGCTCATCCCTCCCTTCTTCCTCCCTCCATCCAGCCCTCCTCTCTCTACCCATCTTTCCACCTCTCTCAGTCACTAACTGATAGCACTTGATTAATGTTCATTATGTGGATCCCTCCATCTATCCATCTGTTCACCCTCCCTACCTCCGTCCAACCCTCCACCTTCACCCATCCTTCCATCTCTCAGTCCGGCTACCTGGTAGCATGTGACCCCCTCCACTCCACTATCATCAGTGACAATCTTGATGAGTTCATTATATGGATCCTCAAGACACCCACTCTCTGCATTGTTCTGCTGGTAGCGACAGTATTCTGGCAACTTCCAGTCGGGTTTGGTGAAGTCACTCTGGCCTATGAAAATCCAAGGAACAGTTGAGTAAACATTCTATACATCTGAGGTATGCTCACTATTGATGTGGTGGTTATACTATTGATCCCGATTGATTGCAGCCAATGGCTGTTTGAGAACAAAAGAAATACGCATGCGACTGTGGTAGGGTCTCTATGGTGCAGGTAAGCTGTACCTGAATTCTTTCTTCATCTCTATTTCTCTTTTCACAAAAATAAGAATCATACACGTCATCATCATTTTTACCATCATCATTTGCAATAGAAAAGATTACCTCAAACTATGCAGTACCATCACCATCATCATCATGGAAGAATTTTAAAGTTAGGTCCTGCTAGAACAGACATAACAAGGTCAGATGATTATTATATGACAACAGATTTTTGGTAGTAAATTTTTTTTTTAAATGGCAAATTTTCGACCTTTCAAGACCTTCAGGCATATTCTAGGTTCTCCGCCCCCTCCATCACCACCACCATCATCATCACCATCTTCATTGTAACAGAAACTGTGATTCTGCCCAGGTCTGACACAAAACTTTTTGAAAAATATATAATGGATTTATTTAAAAAACGTTGACGTTTTGTGATTGAACACTTTATCAAGTCTAACAAGTGAAATAAGTGACATACATCATCATCATCATCATCATCACCACTTACAAAACATAACTCTGCACTGGATTGCTTGAAGCATTGCTTCCTCCATCATCATCATCATCATCATCATCATCATCATCATCGTCATCATTTTCAAAAATATAAAAAAAAAATTCTCAAGACTGTAACATGAAATATTTAATTAAAGTTCCAAATTTTTGGTGCAGTGTCCTTCTTCAGGGAACATAACATAAAGTAATGAATAAGGAAATATCACACAAACACACATCACGGCATAACACATAGGCAGACGAGACCAAATCTAAACAAACAGCAAGTAAAAGGGAAGAAACTAGAACTGAACTCACAACAACTGGGACGGCAGGTGAAGACAATGCATCTCCCTCCACAAACTCCCATGTACATACACAGAGAACACGGACATACCACATTCACACACTACACATACACACCTACAAACACACAAACCCACCCACCTACCCACACAATATATAAGCTCATTTCATCATCATTATCATCATCATCATTTGTTTCACACAAAATAAAATATAATAGCGTCCACCAGTGTCGTACTTTACAATTTTATTTAAATTACAAAAAGAAGCACACAATAAGGAAATGTCAAATTTTCGGAACTGAAAATTCCTTCATCAGGAATAATAATAACAATAACGAAAAGGAAGAAGAAGACATATGAAGAGACCTAAGACTTTATAAGGGTGCTAATTTCAAAAGATTCGATGAGAGTTCACTAAAGAAAGCAGATAGAGAGAGGTGAGGTGAGGGGAGTTCAGATAGAATGAGAACAAAGGCGTCACACAGGTTTTGAGGAGGTAGGAAACAGACAGAGGTAAGGGAATGGTTAAAAGGAGCTATTGAATACAGAAATTATCGCTACATCATCATCATCATCACCATGAACACTAATTACACCTACCACTACCCTTTTACACCCTCTACACTTACCACTTAAGTACACCTTCCCATTTGAATCCTTAAAGGTGATGGAGAGATCTTCCAGGACTGTCACCCCAGGCAGATAGAGAATACTAGGACCAAACAGCATCAGCTTGGTGAAATAGAGGAACAGGCTACACAGAGGCACAGTGTAGGCCAGGCGGTGCAGGCTGGACCGTTGGATGGTAATGGTGTCTCGGTTTTGCATGGTGGAGGTTTTATCTGTGAAAGAGATATGGCTCTGCCTTAGCTCTGCACTGTGGAGACCAGCAATGACTTTTGTTTATATGTGTCACTTACAATATGATATATATTTACAGGTTTGATATACACTCGTTATGAGATGTATACCACCCTATGTTACTGTAAACCTATTTCCTTCTTATACTTGATGTGACAGTACAACAGAAACGACTTAGATCTAAACGTATAATGAGATACCTGGTTATTATGGAATATTAGTGTAAGCAACATTTTAAACATAAGGTCCAACCAACCAACCAACCAACCAACCAACCAACCAACCAACCAACCAACCAACCAACACACACACACACACACACACAGAGGGAGAGAGAGAGAGAGAGAGAGAGAGAGAGAGAGANGAGAGAGAGAGAGAGAGAGAGAGAGAGAAAGAGAGAGAGAGAGAGAGAGTCTTTTTAGTTTCATAAGTCTTTGGCGCCATCAGTTTCTTATCCATTAGCATACTCGATCTAATAAATTATTCTGTTAGTATTATGTCATAGTACTATGTCTTTGTCTTTGTTTGCTTCATAACCGAGAAGTGGACAGTCCAGCACATGGTGGCACTCGTCAACTGAGTTTGGACAGAAACTGCAAGTTATTTGGTTAAAGTGTAAATGGTGTGTTGCTGTATCTGCCCCTTTCGACAGAAGCCCAGATCGGTCTAGGTCGGTTGGTATCAAAGCGATCAGCTGGCACCAGGCCTATTCTGTGCAAAATTCGCCCGCTTCTTTCATCAAAGCCCGAATTTGTAAAAATCTTATGACAACAACATCTTTATTATAATCTTTACTAAGTAACTAAATCCTGAAAATGCAAAAGAAAATTCAAAGAAACAACTGGAAGAAAATACCACTATTTTGTTAGAAAGGCCTAGCCATTAGAAGACCTGAGGTGCGTTTTTTTTTATTTTTTATATCGGCCTTGTTAGTCTCAGACAGCCAAAAAGCGGAGTCCGAGATTTGTGGGTGGAGATTGGACAGTGGCATGTACCAGTTCCAATCCATGGGTTGCCAGACTTGCCTTGGATCTTTCGGATTTGTAACTCTTTATAAAAGCCCTTGGCTCCCAAATAATCGACTAGCTCTTTGCTCCTCTTTAGCTCCAACAGACTTTAGGTCAAAATTATCGTTCCTATACAAATAGTGCTTGCATTTCTCTGTAACTTTCCAAACATGTTTGGCTCTTTTTTGGCTCTTTTTCAAGTGCGATTTGGCTCCGCTCAAAAATAAAAAAGTCTGGCAACCTTGGTTGGAAGCTCACAAAATGGCGGCATTTATAAATCTGTGGTTTCAAATTGGCAGTTGGCACAAATCAACTTTCTATAATCTATTACATGAGATCTCCGAGGGACCCTATTACTACTAGTGTCGGAGGAGGATGTGGCAAATATCAATGGTGATCTGTAGGCTAGTCTAATGTGGAAGAGATATATAGTAAAGCAAAGACCACTCGCAAGTCAGTGCACTGTCGCCTGTCGCTTCCGCATTAATCGCAGCCATCTTGGCTTGCCCAGAGATAACAACTTCCGTTGGCACATATTAACTTCCTGTTACATTGCCATCTGCAAGGAATGGTCCCTTTTGTACTCAGACCAGGATCATATAAAACCTAATAAACACAACCCTGAATGGAGAGTCCTAATAGACCCTTTTCACTTCCGCTTTTACTGTTTGTTTGCGGTAATCGCGGCACCGTTCGGATGCTTCGGTAAAAATATTAAGTGCAGGAAGGCTGGTAAACAGTACGCTTGCAAGCCTGTCTCTACCACACGGCCTATGAGAAAGAAGGACAGACAGCGGTATAATATACTATAGTAGAAAAGTTACAGCAGCTTGGATTCAAGGAGGAGGAAGCTCCTTACATCATGGACGAATGCAAGAAATCCAAGGTTGGTTGATATCAGTCTCCAGACCTTGTTCTGATAGTGAGAGTATAGCAACATGTCGTAACCAACTAACGCCATCGAGCTCTCTCACCGTATTGGGAACGAGTCGGCAAGGGCTGGCTACTATGAATAGATTTCCCGTCAAAAGATAGGGCAGGGGAAATTGGATGGGAGGGGAAACTGGATGGGACAAACGATGAATATGCCTTTTTCTTCACTGTCAATTGTATTGTCGTGTTTAGCGACACGAAAGCTAGTTTCCAAAACAGTAGGCCTATGTGTGATATCTTGGGACTGTGATGCATGATATACGGATTTCACTTTTTAAAAAAATCTCCAAACCCTTTCTAGGTTCAGCGGAAATATAGGCGGATACAGCGCTCACACTTGTGACGTCATGGACTCATTAATACTCCTTCCTTACTGGAGGTGTGGCACCACGAGAATTAAGAGGTAGGAAAAATGCAGTAAGACCCCATCTATTCGAATTTCAGATAAACAGACCACAAATTCGAGACTGTGAAGTGCTCGGGGCCAAGAAATCTGACATCGACCTGTTGAGGACCGCCGATGTAGAGCATGGCCGAATAGCTGCGGCGTGGAACTCAAGATCTAAAGGTCATGGGTTTGATTCCCGACTGCGATCGTGTTATAAGTGCCTTGGGAAAGCATTTCATTCACATTTTCCTCAGTCCATTCGTCTGTAAAATGGGTTCTTGGCCATACACAGTGAAAGATTTTGTCAGAATGCTGGTGATCAGGGCCTGTAAATGGCAACGGCACTGTATAATCCCCAGGGAGTTAGGAAAATCTTAGAGTGATTTGGCCTGCTGGGGTAATAATAGTGTGAACTCGCGTGAGCGGGCATCCTCCTGGATACGAGATTTATAAATTGCAATAATATTATTATTTTAAGACTGCCAAAGACTGCAGGAACGTACTTGATTCAAATTCTCTGGATTATCAGAGTCAATAATAACAGCAGAGTGTAACATCTACTGATAGGTTGTGTGGAAATAATCGTATAACCTGAAATCATATCGCGAAAGTGCTGAAATGCAGTCCTGTATTTGTTAAAAAAGTACTTATATAAATTGCAAGCATGATTTCCTAATGGCTTCGGCGGGCCTGTTATCTGCAAGGGAAAGCCAAATTAAAATTGCGAAAAATCTTGAAGAAGGAGCTCCACTGTACACAGTATATAATTTGAGCGTAGTCGTGGCACCAGACTTTGGCTATTTCGTCTTGGCTATTTGGAACGTTTCTGTGGTTCTAAGAGAAAATTTTATGAAATGCTCAAAGAGGCTTTCACAATTTGGTTCCTGCATCTACAGAGACCTGTAAAGGTTAGCAAAGAACAGAACTGAG
>JAWQUT010000073.1:1715386-1794312 GCA_033807755.1 Ellobium chinense
TTTTTTTTTTTTTTTGGTGTGGGAATCAATGGCTTTTAGCAAGTACAAAAAAAGGCACTTGGCTAAAAAAAACAACCTCATGCAACCCTGGTATGGTCTAGACCACTAACCTCTCATTGCCGAAAGAAAAATAAACTCGGGATACAATATAATGTGCTCAGTATAAAAGTAATGACAGAACATTCTACAGTCTACAGTATACATGTGTACAGAAAACAAGGAAAGATAATTTATACATGTCATAATACGTGCGTACAAACACAGAGGTGGATTGTAAAGGTATATCAAGTAAACAAGTCTAGAAGGATTTGGGCAAATTTTCCCAACCTCGCAGGACATTCTTTATTAGTAGAATTTATCATGAAATTGACTTTAAGTGTATTGGGGTTTACAAAGAAGTACCAAGGAATATACTTTTTTTCTGGTTTCAGATAGAGAACTGCAGTCAAACAAACAGTGGAGCTCATTCCCTAGTGCGTTTTTATTGCACAAGGGACATTATCCTTTCATGAAGGGGGATATTAAGCCATCGCCCTGGTAGTCTACGCAGCTTACTGAGGGAAACGCGAAGTTTAAACGGTAGGATATCTAAATAGGGTTCAAATTAAAAGTGTTCTAAACATACTGTAAAATTTACCCTTACTTGATTCTCGGATTTGTGCTTGCCATTCCTGGATGAACTGGTCTTTAATTTTTTGCTTAATGTTTCAAATTAACCCTAAGGAGGTCAGACTGGTCAGAGTAAGACTATTAAATGTAAAACCTAATTTGTTCAGGGACTACTGAATGTAAGAAAGATATGGTGAGGAGTATATTGAGTGTTGGTGTATTTTAAGAAGAGCTTGCATCATTTTGGAACTTAGGTGAGTTGGGTTACTAATATTCAGTTTAATCCAGTAGGAAAGAGCTCGTGACTTGACATAAGTATAGACTGGAAAAGAACCAGTTTCCCCATATACCATATAAGAGGGAGTTGAGAGCTTCATGTTGAGAATCCTTTTCAATGTTTGTAAGTAAAACTTTTCAATAAAAATGTAAGTACTCGAAACAGAATATTTCGGACCCGTACAAAAATATATAGTCTTGACTACAGTATTAATCACATATACCTGACAACTAACTGATAGGTTGAGCTCTCTAGTCTTTTTAGATATATGGTATAGACAGCTCTTCGAGATTGCTTCACATTATGTTTCATAGCATTAATATATCGTCCGTTTTGGCTATAGACCAGACTAAGATATTTAAAATTGTTTACTTTTTCAAGTCGACAACCGTCAATTTTAATGTCGCGTCTTCTCCTGTCACTGCCAAACACCATGCTTTTGGATTTGCTCGCATTTATCTTGAGCTTCCATTTTTTTTGCAGTATTCATTAATGATTTGTAAAGAGTACTGGAAGTCTGTATCTGATTTAGCAAATAGTACAGTATCATCAGCATACAGCAAAAGAAATAGCTGGAGCAACGTCTCGGCGTTAGTTGGGTCAATCATTTCTACACCATTACAAGCTTTTTTTTGATTATTACATCCTCAAGATCATTCAGATATAGAGCAAAGAGTAAGGATGAGAGGTTGCAGCCCTGTTTTATACCTATATTGGAGACAAAGCAGTCCGATTTGTTTGTTCCTAGTTTAATATAATTTTTGGTAACACTACATGGATTTAACGACATTCACAAAGTTACCCGTGATATCACAGCATTTTTTTTTAACATTCCGTCTCTCCACACAGCGTGGCTCAGATCGAGGAAGGCACAAAACAAGGGCGTATGTCTACATTTGGTACATTTTATTAGGCAGTGAAGGACAAAAAGGTGATTCGTGGTGGATGTGCCCGGAAGGAAGGCTCCTTGGTTTGATTTTAAAATCCTATTTTCATTGAAATACTTTATCAGCCAGCCGTTTAGAACACTTGAGATACAGCTGATAAGGGTAATCGGTCTGTTAATTTGCAGGGTCATATGGATTTCCTTTATTTTTAAAAATAGGCACTATGGCACCCACAGACCATACTAAGGGGTAAGTGCCCCGTGAAAGAATGATGTTAAAAAGCTTTAAGTATGTAGGTAGCATAAGATCAGATATAGCCTTGAGATACTCATTAATAAATCCGTCATCCCCAGGAGCTTTACCATTTTTTAGCTTAAAATGTGCAACAAAAATTTCTTCCTCGGTGACAGAGGCATTTAAAATATCATCAGAAGAGGTAGGGGCATTTAAGTTGTGGCCCGAAACAATAACAAAACACCGTCAGAACAGCGGGTAAGCACATGTTTCTCTCAGATTATTACATTAACCACTTTTTAAAAATAGTTTTTCTCATTACGTTGCCTCTTGGATGCACTGCACTCAGGTTATGGGAACGTTGAACATGTAAGACAGTATTTATAGGCTCTCAGATTATTGGCGAAGGAAACTAACTAACTTTGATAAAATCGTACTGCCAATGCTTGTAAATGGCTCACAGATGAAATAGGACGGAGGTGATGTGTGAACAGTTTAGAAAACACTGAGGATTAATTAAACTGTATTACACAATTAGGTAACATGTTGGTAATCTCAGATTCATAAATTAAGAGGACGCTACGCTCCTAATAAAGAGGAAAAAAATGGCATGCAAGGCAAAAGGCAAATCTTTCGACAGCAGTAGACCTATAGGGGCTTAAATGTCACGAAAAAGAAATGAAGTATTCTATCACTTTGGATAAATCCTTTGTGTGTCTTCGTTGAATGCATCTAGTCGACTCCCTTATTCATCACAGTATTTACATGTATGATGTATATTATTCTGTGTGTTTGTATTATGTGTGTATTATGAATGAGATGTATAACATCGTATGGCACTGTAAACCTATTTCCCTGCCAGGTAAGTAAAAGTCCTATTTTCAGTTTTTTCATTTTCATTTCCTCCTTCATCCTTTCTAGATCAATCTTCTTTGTTCATAAACCAGCTGCTGGCTGCCTGACAGAGTGGTATTGATCCTATTTATTTGGATTCAATAATTATATAAATAAAATAGTCGTGACAACACATTCACACCAGTGTACACAAAACACCACTGAGTATTTAATCCGTCAGGGTGTGAGGTAAGTAGTTCATTTGAGTCACTGAAATTCAGAAGTGGAAAAAAAAATTGTCTCAGATCAGCGAATAGTTCAAGAACATTAGAAGAAATCTGAAAGGATGATAATAATAATAACAATATTAAGAATAATAATAGTGATGATGATGATGATAATAACAATAATAATAGTAGTAAAATTAGTAATAATGATGAAAATACTGCGGTTTATAAGTTTCGTATCCAGGCTTATGCCTGTTCACGCGACTTCACACTATTATTACCCCAGCAGGCCTAGAACTTTCTCAACAGTGCCGCTGCAATTTACAGGCGTTGATCATTAGCATTCTGACAATATCTTTCACTGCCTATAGCCAGGTACCCATTTTAAAGACGGGTGAACTAAGGAAAGTTTGAATAAAATGCTATCCCAAAGAATTTACAAAATGACCATATTTGGGAATCAAATCCACGACCTTTTAGATCGTGAGTTCAACGCAGTTACCATTTGTCCAGCTGCTCCACATATTTCCTTACATCAGCAAAAGACACTAAGAGATGAGACTATCAAACTACTGTACTTGTACAAAGAAAAGCTTTCTAAGTTAGTGAAGACAATCAAACTAACTCTCGCTGTAGCCAGCATTTATTTACCAAATTATGAATCTGTGTTATTATTACTCTTAGTTTTCTATGCAACAAACAATGACAGCTGGTGTGTTTTAGACTTAAGTCCTAATCTGGGCAAAAAATTTCGCTGAACATTGGGTGTTACTTTCCGTCTTACACGCCCACTCCAGCCACAATCCGGGTGTGTGCTCTTTTCCTCATATTTCACAATCCCAAATGACCTGTGGTCCCAAAACCCACTCTGTTAATCAGGTCTAGGCCCATCTTCATTATGTACCATCGCAGACTCTGTCCGTGCTAGATTCAGTTCCATTCCTGCGCAAATTTCCCGCTATCGGCATCCCGATTTAATTCTTCAAGAGAATCTGAGTCCTGATGATTAACATGACTATCATTAAGGCCCGAGGAGAGAAAAAAAAAGTACACCACCGATGGATCCCGACACAGCTTTGAGGTTTCGTATCGAAAATTCGGTGGAGTAAGCAGGGTTGCCAGACTTTTTTTTTCGAGCTGAAGCCAAACCGAATACGAAAAAGAGCCAAAAAAAAACAACCAAACAACAAACCAACTATTTCTGGAGATGGCCAAATGGGGTCCAGTCCAGGTTTGCCACAAGAAAAGAGATTTATATTACAAACTGTCTATGTATTAGATTTACTGGAGTATTAGGTTTGTCTATACTTTTCTCCTACAATACAGCAACATAATAAGAAATGATTTTTAAATAGAAACTGATATCGTTTATTGATTCGTATTCATCAAAATATTATGTGCGAAGCCCGATCACCTGGAATACCAAACAGGTTGAGAGAAGTATAAATCCTTTTTGTATTTGAAGTTAGCCGATTTTGACTCTAAGTCCGTTGGAGCAAATGGCTTTTAAAAAGGGACAAAAATCGGGCATTTAGCTCCGAAAGAGCCAAGTCTGGCAACCTCCCTGCTTTTGTGGGGTGAGGAGGCGAGGAGGGGCGGGGGTGGAAGGTAGTAATAATACAAGGACCAAAACACGATTCATTTTCAATTATTTTGTGAATGAACCTTTTTATCTCTTAACATAAAATGAATTTCAATAAGGATGGTTCCAATATGTTGTTTTTTAAAAAAATTATTCTTGTCATTGTGTGTATGATGATAAAAATGTTGCCAAATCGTAGATCCAATATTAGATTTCACTTAGATTGTTCAAGTTGAAACTAAACAGAACTGTGAATTTGCATGATAATATTGAAAATAGGGTATTTGGACATTACACACATCTAGGGATCAGGAAAAGGATTTTTAGCTTCCCTAGGCTGCATGCCTTCCATTTTTTGTTGTTGTTGTTTTGATATAAACTTTTAAAATGATGGAGTGTTGGCACGGTAAAGTTTTTGTTGCTAATTGAAGAGCGCTTTACCAAAACTCGGTATGTGGTCTCTGAACATTTTTAAGGTAAAGGGAAGTAACAAAATTAATTGCTCTTTACTCATGTGAATGACGTAAGATTTGAAGGAGTCCAGACTTTGGTCTCAATTAAGTTTTGAATGCATTAACACACCAAACGCATGTCTGAGTACACAACAAACTCATATTTCGACGAAAGTGCGATCACTGAGTTTTGGGAAAACACTCTTCAATTGCTTTTGTTGATATGATAGGTAGACAGGTAATTTCATTACATGTGAATATGGTCCGATCGTGTTTTTGCTTTAGGCTGATATAATCTTCACTTTAAAAGCCAAAGAATATCTTTCATGTTTTGTTGTTGTTTTTCTTTCTAATTGAAAATGTTCCCTTATTTCAGCTAGAAAGGACTCCAACCAAACTGCTCATTTAGCTTACTTCTTTTTTTCAAACTTTCCTCTAGGAACATGCCCCGAGTCTCCCTAGATTGATTCTAAAGATAAAATGAATATCTTTTAGATTTGTCTTTTCCTTAAAAAACTCACTTTAAAAAGCAGATAAATCATGATAAAAAAGTTCACATAATTTCAGATAGAAACAACGCCAAACTGCTCATTTTGCTTCCTTTTTCTTTTTAAAACTTCCACCGGATCTGTCATATCAATTAGGGGGATATCTCTTACGTTTATTTTTCTCCCCGAAAAACCCACATTTACTCTAAACAGATGATGAGTAAAAGTGGCATAATTTCAGCCCAAAATAGTCCCACTTGCTCCCTTTGCCTCTTAAACAAAATTTAGGAGGAAAATCCCCCAAATCCGGCTAGACTAAACTCCCTTCTAAGCTCTTTGGAGCCATGCTCTCGCTCTTGGGGCATATCTACAAATATTTTGCCCTCGTCCAATAACATTTCTGGATCTGCCCCTGGTTTCAAATGCATGTTTGGTAACTTGTTAAACAACAACAATAACAACAAAAATAACCACACCACCACCACCACCACCACCAACAACAACAACAACAACAACAACAACAACAACAGCAGCAGCAGCAGCAGCAGCAACCCCAACAATAACGACAACGTGGACGACAACAACAACAACAACAACTGCTATGACGAACACCGCTGTCACTTATTCTAAAGCCCATACATGAAAATAAGGTCCGTGGGATCCCCATGCAACGATTTTGCCCGGGAAGGAATTGAGCGAGAGATAATATGGCGCTGTCTCTTTGAGTCTGCTGTTGATAATATTCACACTCATTCCGATTCTTGTTGTTTTGGGGTTTTTTGTTCAATGTTTAAGAATAAGATAGTAGACCGCATAGTTTAAAGACGTCTGTGTAAGGATTCATAAGAGTGCACAGAGATGTTTTCAAGTATCAGTCAAAAGATTATAAAGGAGCACTAGTCATTTGACAGCATGATATGTATGGCTAGATTCCTAAATCTTTTAAATTCAAATAATGATAAAGAACTAAAAAATGGAGCAATAGGTTTCTATCATTTTTTAAGAGAATACGAACAATTTAAGTGACACGCATGTTAGTTCCCTTTCTGGCAGTGAGGTGGGGAGGGTGTTAGTTTTCTGTTACATATACTGTATGTGTCTGTTCAAATGGGATGTTGTGGAAGTTATAACTGTTAACATTAGATGGGGAGAGTGTGTGAATGAGAGAGAGAGAGAGTGTGTGTTTGTAAGATAATGAGAGAGAAAGTTAGTGGGAGAGTGAGAAAGAGAGGAAGAGACAAAATATGTCAATGACTAAATATAATGTAGTAACAGTTATATATGTATATATTTTCCCCCTTTTCATTTGTTTCTTGGTATTGATGTGACATTACATTGTATGTGGTTGGCTTACGCCTAGATAAATAAACTGAAAATGTGAAACTTGATAAGACAATAGGATCATCTTGTTTCCATCTTCACCATGGTTGAAGGCAATTCACAAACCTACTGTCGCCACTGCGCCTTCTGATCACAGCTAGGGTACATAATACCATAATAATAATATGTTTGGTCACGGCGGTGACGAGAACGTAGGGCAATGGAAGTGCTTTAACCTCCACAGGGAAAACAAATCTGAAATCACGGTTTAATTTCTAGAATTGCACGGTTCATTTATAGGGCCCAAAGAAGAAAAAAGAGAAAAATGACTCAGATTTCAATGACCTATAATTGTAGTGATAGGCGTAGCATCCAGATTATCTATGAAACTGAGATTACCAACATGTTATCTGTTTGTCTAATATAACTGAATGAATCTTCAGTAAACTATTCAAACATCATCTCAGTCATATTTCGTTTATAAGCCATTTAGAAGCATTGGCAGTACAATTTTGCCGACGTTAGCTGGTTGTCTTTGCCGATAATCCGAGAACTTATTCCCTGTCTCACATATTAATGCACCCATCATCTCAGTGCAATGCATCCAAAGTCAATGTAACGAGAAAAAATTTTTGAAAAAGCGACCAATAATCTCAGAGAAAAAATTGTTTAACCGCTGTTCTGAGAGTTTTTTTTTTTCACACAAGATCCTTTCCATGTACCACTTCCCGTATTTTTTCCCTTTTCAACGAGAAGTTGGTAGTCTAGATGGCATCAGGATTGCCAGATTTCGTTCTTTGGAGCCAAGTACCAAATTTTTGACTTTAAAAGACACTGACTCCCACAGCCCCACCCCCACCCCCAAAAAACAAAGAGATATAAATACTAGATTATCAAAAAGAGAAAAATCATCCTTGCTACGCCCCTGGTTGTAGTAAGATAATTTCATCTCATTTGAAAACTGGCCAGTCTTGAGTACGGTCAATCTGCTCAATGGTTTGGGCTGCGTTTCTTTGGTCCCTGCGGCGAAACAAAAGGTCAAACTACACCCTTCCTGAGGAGAGGAAATATCAGTCTTTAGGCAAGCTAAGAAGGCTGCTACTAATGTGGAAGAGCATGAAAATAAGGCGCTAATTTGCAAATGATGTTTTCTCTGTACTTATATCTTTGCCTCATTCATTACATACACACCACCATTTATATATGTCATGTCCTCCCTTGACCAGAGTCAGGGATATGACATTGTAATTAAAAAAAAAGTTAAAATCATAGATGGTTGCCCCCATGTTGCCGAGCTTTCTCTGCCGATTATCGTAAAATATGTCATGCAATAACTATTATGCACCAATCCTCACCGTGACTGGCGCGCATCAATCTAAATCTTGATACTTCCTTTGCTATGGACCACCCACGGAATACACGGTCAACCCCTATCTAGACTCTGGAAGGACCAAACAAACGCAGCTCATACTGTTATTGTAAACGTCATCAGAGACTTGGTTTACTCAACTGTATGTTGTAAACTGGAGCATTCCTTATTGTTTCGTTTGTTTTACGTGTTCAGCACATTATAATTTTGAATACATGTACCTAGAGATTGAGAGACGGAAACATAGGCCAGATTTTATTGTTTCTCGCTCAAAATGCGGGACCCGTAGCATTTGCTACATTAACTACTAAATTAATCTTACATTGCGGGGCATTGCAAGCCATAACTCCAGCTAATATTACTTCTGCTTTCCACTTTTCCACTGTCAGATGAATGTGATTGGCAGAGGTAGTCTGTTACACCGACTTTCAATGGCGGATGCATCTTTTTACTTTCGGAAACGAGTATACATTTTTAAGCCTGAATAATTTGGAAAGGACTATATTTGTTTTAGATTCAAATTCATTCTCGACTTTTAGCAGTATAATTGATAACTTAGGGAAGAACTTTTTACGAAACTGCAGTTCGATACGATTTTAAACTAATGTGATACAGATTTACACAATGTTTCTTTGTATATAGCATTGTTTTATTCCATGTGTGTGCAAGACGCAGACAGGTTACCCCGGCCTGCCTGCCCCCGTTGTAAAGGGGTAGTTCTTGAATAAAATTATTATTATTATTATTATATACGAGATTTCATGACGAAGTCACACTACTGGTTTTGCTCAAGCCGTAGAGGAGCCGCACTGGAGTTCACAAGTAAAGAACGGTTCTTCTTGTTCTCTTTTCAGATTGTCTAAGCGTTTCCGTTCCGCCCTAAACTGTAAGTGAGCTGCTTTGAAGTTGACAAATAAAGAACGATCTATGTATTCTCATTTCAGACTGTCTACGCATTTCCGTTCCGCCCACATCTACCATGAAAACCGTCCTCTTGGTCATCCTCGTTTCCGCGCTACTTAGAGGTAGCCTCCCTACTAATATCTCGACGGCCTCGAGGAAATGGAAACCTGCTCCGAGCCCACAGGAGCTTGACAATAACCCCAAGAAAGTGTGCCAAGATTTATGGTGTTATTTCGATATCATGACTGGATAAACGCAGCAACTTCAGCAGATATGGGCCACCATCGGAGGATGTCGTGGGGCATTGTTTCTGTGTTACTATATAAGGTGTGGTGCATAAAAGTGTCCATGAACGTTTCGGAGGACATTTCGATAAATCTCTAGACAATAATAATGAACATGGAAGGCTAAATCCTGCGGCAGAGAAAATAAAAAAAAAAACAAACCAAAACAACACTTCTCAATTTTTAATTCTAAAAAGATGCATTGGACAAGACAGTATTCATTGATTTGTCGTTGTNGAGAGGTGTCGTGAGTAGTCTTAAAAATCGCTCATATCTCGCTGCATGTTGATGTGCAAAATAGTTTTTTTTTGGTTGCAGGGGCCTAATTGGTAGAAAAAATGGACTATGAGAGTCGATAGTAGCAGAGTATAAAATCTGTCCTTTAAACAGATTGTGTAGAAATAATCGTATAACATGACCGCAAAAGTGGTGAAATTCAGTCTTGATTTTGTTACAAAATAATTGTTGCGGACAGAGCTTCCTGATGGCTTCAGTGGATTTCGTGATGGCACGAGACCTTCAGAATAACCTTGGCCTTCTCGGGACGATCCTGTAGTTCGGTGAGAAAATTTTATTAAATGGCTCAAAGACATTTTTACAGCTTGGCTCCTGCAACCTTTTGCGCGTGATTGGCTATATATTCTGACATAATGTGATTAAACCTTTCTTGCGAATCTCTTATTCAAATAACTATTATTCAAATGAACTTTAAAAAAAAAAACCACCAAGACTTCGTAGCTCGTGTCACTTTATTTAAAAATTTCAATCATGCCTAGATTGAACGCAGAAGACCTTGCGTGGTCTGCGGATGTTGGAGGTCGGAATTTCACAGCGGCGCGTGGCACAACTGTTCCACTGTGGCTACAGGACTACTGGTGGGCCACTGGAGTGTTATCAGATCAAGCCACCGGAACTATTCAAGATAGACCATGCAGTTCGTACTCAATGTGTTACAGAGGACAGGGCTGACGCAAATACTAGTTTTGAGATACCGGCCCATAAAGTCAGTATTGGGCTCGACCATGGAAATTGAGATTTTTGAACCATATATTAAATCTATGACTTTCACTCTCTCTTTTGTGTGAATATTATTGGAAACCATGAACTAGAAATGCTTTAATTTTTTAGTCACATAATGCAATCCCCTTTAGTACTAAGCCATGTTGACGCATCGTGCTGACATGCCTTACTAACCAACAAACACCAAATCTGGCACAGAATGCTCATATTTGTCTATCTTTCAGTTACAAATATGTATATTCCACTAGTGTTTTCCTATATTTGTCTAAATAATGCATACATTGTATAAGTAAATAGGCAAAAATTAAGCACTAATTTGAAGCACAAACTTTGAGAACCATTAGAGATACTGACTTAAAAACTAAAATGCTCAAGAAATGTTACTCTGTGAGATTATTAATATACCTCAAAATGTGAAATTTAAAGGGTTGTCCTGGAGCACCACACATATTGTGATCACACATTTGAGAAATCGCCCCCAGACTGCGGTTACCACTTTGAGGAACATCCAAGGTAATGTGAGTGAACACATGCACACAGTCCTGTGGCGCTTTAACGCCCAGGGACTCTCAAATTGTAGACCTTGTAGGGGCCCTCTGTTGACTGCACCGCATCGTCAAGCTCGTGTGCAGTGGTCAAATCAACACATTCAGTGGACTTTTCACGGATGGATGATGTAATTTTCTCAGACGAGTCCCATTTCTGCGTGGACCACGTGGATGAACGCACGAGGGTATTGCGTCGACAAGGTGAACGATTTGCAAACTGTTACATCGCCGTAGCAGATCGAAGGGGCGTTTTAGTGTTATTGTGTGGGGTGCCGTTAGCACACACCACGAAGGCGCTCTTCATTTTTTTTTTAATGGACATGTCCATGCAACAACGTTAAGAAACGACACTTCGCAAGATCTGGTGGTACCCCCTGTTTAATACCCACCAAAATCTCCACACCTTCTAACAAGACAACGCCAGAGAACAGACTGTGCGTGCCTATTTGGACTTTCTTGGATATCAGCAGTTTGCTTTGCTACTGTGGCCAGCATATTCACCAGACTTATCGCCAACTTACCATGAGCTGGGGCGTTGAGTTCAAAATCGCAATGACGTAAATGACCTTGGTCAATGAGGCCTGACCCAAGAATGGAACAAATTGCTACAGCAATCAATGCGACGGCGAATTCGTACTTGCATTGAAGCCAGAGGTGGACATATTTTGAACTTTTGAAATTGGGAAGGTAATCGTTTTATCACAATAAACAGTATCTCTCTGAACCAAATCCTTTGTAATTTTTGTTTGAGCGAGCCAACATTAAAACATTATTATGTGTGCACAATTTGAAGATAATCTGGCCATTTTTGAAGGAGCTCTGGGTCATTTACTAGGTGGGAAGTTTCTTCTGCCGCTGAGTAGATATTAATCCTTTTCTTACCCACTAACGCCTCTTTTCACAATGAAGTGCGTAATGATGAATGTCTCCGAAGTTATTTTAAAAATGTTGCTTGTGCGCGTTGTCTGTCGGCCGACTAGTCTACCTGACACTGGGCTGCATATTTTTACAGCTACATCACACGGTTGGAGTTGGTTTGCTCGCATCCAGCGTAGAAGAAATGCAATTTAAAAATCTTCTTATTTTACCCGTAGGGAAAATTGATTTACAATATTATACAATGTTATACATTTCATTCATAAAATAGACACAGAACAATGCACATTTTTTAGAAAGATGGAAAAAAGAAAAGATTTTTTTCTCCTATAGCGCCACAAGGGTTAATCGTTGTCTAATGTATAAGAATCTGGACAACAAAAATTTTGTTATGTGTATGTAATTCGAATATTTGGGGCTCGAGAACTGGAGGTTCTACAGCAATCAGAACAGAGAATGAGAAGAAGAGAAGTAAACAGCGCACACGGGCAACAGCAGCAAAGACAGGTGGGGAAAATGTCAGAGATGAACAAGAAGGGATAAAGACTAAAGAGAACTGAGAACTTGCGCATTAATGATGGGATTTCTTACAATCGTAAGAACTACATTTAACTCTGCAGGTTGATGAACGCCACCATGGGTGAACTCTGCACCCATGCAGTATCTTTGGAAGAAACATCCCATCCTTAATGGGCAAGTTCTTTGATAAAATCTCTCAAGACATATTGTCACTAGAAAAAGTTTGACAAGAAAACGAAACGAAATGGAAACTTTGATAAGAGAACGAAGTAGTAGTTACAAACTACAAAACAACGCGTGGTGTTGAAATTTTGTATAGCTTTTGTCTACCTGTTAATTCTTCTTACGTTGCTTCTAAGCGCTACTACGATACCTTTCATAGCTTTTAGGAAGAAAAAAAAAGACATACAGAAAACCGGATGGGATAAACAAGGGGTCAAACACGCAAACTAACAAACAGTGAGTTTGACCAACTGACCAGCAGGTAAAGGAAGCAGCACTGACACACTCAAAGCCCAAAACCAGAGATGCAGCCTCTCTACCTCGTCACAAACACACCCACACTTCGGTAGGAGCGAGTAGAAAGCCAGCCCATCAAGCCCATACTACCCTTATGGGTGATACCCTGCCAGATCGTCCTCACTCCACCGTTTGAGGATCTTGGAATCAACAGGCTGGACCAGGCCTGGAACAATCTCCAGGTGTTTGTACCCAGTACAATACTAACGACAAACTCCAGGTAAAAGTGGTCAGATTGATAACTGAGAAAAACAAAATGAAATGATACTTAAGCACTTCGGCAATCAGCACCTGATCCCAGATGACTTGCGTTCTTCCCATGTAAAGTAAGCGCCAAAAAATGTTGTAATATATTAAAATAAAAAAAAATATTTTGTCCGTTTTCGGGGATCGTGGAGAGGGTTGGGGTGCGGGGATGAAGGTAGATATATTTGAAACACTATCATTGTTCTAAGACTGGAATAGTGGATGACCAAACGTACTCAATTACACGTTGAGGGGACATTCGGCAGCAATACACTGCATGGTCGGCACATTTAAAGTGAATCAGGATATCGGTTCTGAAACTATTCATCATAATGTTGTGTACTTCACCACCCGTTTTGAAGCAATCTGCTACATACGTCAACTTGAAATGTTGATTAGGTGCTAATGTTTCAGACATTTTTTGTCGGTTCTCACATTTACTCTCAAGAAAATTGTCCTACCCACTAAGTCTACACAAGTTGCTTGCCACTATCTGTTTCTAGAGATCTCTAACAAAAGGCACTGGTATGAAACTTTGCCTCAGTATCCACATACGGTCGCAATCTGTTTGCGACGTCCAAGGCAGGGACTGATTTCTATGTAATTTTTAGAGGCAAGTGGTCCTGATACACAGGTGAGATGCATTGATGGGGAGATAACTATCGAATGTCCGTGGCAGCCAACCGGTCTTTACAGACAAAATGATGGTCATGTGGCTGGGCTGAAAATTTAGCAAGGTGGCAGTCCGCTACCTTGCTCAAAGGCTAGATCCACAGCAGTGGCGTTCGAACTACCGCTTAAGCTGGGCTTTGCTTGGATACAACATTCGTTATTCTCACTGACCGTCCACATCAGAAGTTCTAGCGGTAACCGACTAGTTAGTACTATTTGTGTGGACCATTACTGACAATTACGAGTGTGGCCTCGTGTCGCACAGCCACAGCGCAGTGTAATCGTTCTTGGTCTGGACTTGACTCAGAAGGAATTCAGGAGTGGCGCTGTCTATCGGAAGTTTTGGTTCAAAGTGAGCATGCCCAATGTCTATTTCTTAGTGTGCACACTTTTTCTCGTAGCCCAGGTCCCAGGCCATCGCCCAACAGCACAGAGTACTGATGGCTGGAATGTACCGTGCACTATCATCAAAGATGCTGATTTTGACCATTGCCTCAGTGGCAGAGTTCACGAGCTGTCCGTGTGCACAACTTTTCTCATACTCCAGTTGTCGGAACAGAGTCCAGCAACACAGAGCAAGGATGTTTGATTATATTGTGCACTGTTGGGTACTTCATTACACCTTTGCACTTTGATCGGCAAACAATCATAAAGATTTACTCCCAGCCCATTTGAGAACAAAGTTATCTTTCTATGATCATGCCGGACACTGAATTGTAACTTCTGATTCTGTGGAACTGGTTTTCACCCGATTATTTCTGGTCTTGTCTGCGAACGAGTCTCATCAGTATCACAATACTCTGAGGAATAGCTACACTCTGCTACACTGACCATTCAAAACTGAACCAGGAACCATTTAAAGACGTCACCTCTTAAGTTTATTTTTTAAAATCAACTAGCATATCTAACGCTCGTCGGGCGAAGATCTACTTCCCTCTCGTCATGAAATCTTAATGTTCTTGTCGTCAAGAGTTTTTGTGCCCCACTGCGCAAAATATGTGACTGCACACTGTCTTAAGCTATGCCTGAAGATGTTAGATCCAGATACAGAATATTTCTGGGGATTGTTTATTACAGTGGAATGCGTAAACGTTTGGAAATACCCCCTAAGAAAGTCAGGGATGACTTGTCTATGGTCTAGCCAGGTAAGCTGGAAACGGGATCAAGACCGAAGGTGTGGGTTCCAAGCAAGTCTTTAGTGTATCAGCTGATTTACTTAAAGTTAAAGCACTAATATCAAGGACTCTGCTTGTTAAGAGATACAATCATGCCCATGCTGCTCTGGCTTTATATAATGTCTTCTAGAGTGACTGTTACAATGAGCGACATCAGCTGTATTTGCGATGAAAATTGCATTAGATTTACAGAAGAACCTTGATATAAAGTATGGTTTAGAGACTTAGATAAAGTATACTTAATACTGAGGTATATTTAATATCGGGGTCCATCTGAATAAATGATAAGATACAAAAATAATGAATCTGTGCATGTGAAATTCATACTTAATAAAAGAGTTTACTTTTTAATTGTATACTTAATATCGAGGTTCCACTGTATTTATAAATCAAGTCATTTGATATCAGACACTAGTTTTCAACGAAAATGCTCAAAAATCTGCCGTTCTCAACTACCAGTCTACACCACTTTCACCTGGAGCGAGTGGCCAGCATTGTACCGGGCACAAACACCACCAAGACCAGAAGGAGACTGCTCCAGGTATGGTCCAGTTACCTGTTGTATTCCATGATCCCCACACGTTGAAGCGAGGAAGATCAGACAGGATGACACCCTTATGGGTAGCCATGGGTTGATGACCGGCGTTTCTCTCCTCCAGCCCAAAGTGTGGTGGTTGCTGACCAGTAGATGTGCTGCCGTTTCTGGTCTCGAACTCTGAGCACGGCAGCTCCACCTCCCTGTACCCGCCAGACTGTCTGTCTCCCCTGTGGACGGCTACTGAAGTCAGGGTCCCTACTTAACGTGAAGGAACGGTTAGGGTTAACATCAAGAATGCAGTTAGCAGAGGGATTAAAGAGGACGAAAAAAAAAAGTTCATTATGTGTGTGCTTACTACACTACCCATCTGTCTTTGTTCCATCGCCCTCAACCAAATCCTAGCCCAACTCTCACTAATCCTTATCCCTAATCCAAAATTTTAACGCCATGAAAGAAGAAAAAATTCTTCTGTGTAGGCATGCTACATTATCCATCCTCCCTCACCCAAAATCTTAAGCCAGCTTTCACACACCATGACAAAATGTCATACTCATAAACTAACCCCATAACAAAATGTCATAATGATAGTACAAGGCTGTTTTTGTGTCCCATTAACACATAAAGAACTTTTTTTTGCTTTGACGTATTGGTTAACATGATTAGTTTGGCTTTAAACATAAAACTTTTAATATAAGAGTTAGAACTGAGAACAGGGAAGATTTCCGTATTTAAGACATGTGAACCTAAAAAAACCTAATTCTAACAGGCCTGACATCAACTCCAACCTACCCTTAGTTACTACTTTCCTTACTCTACCTCTACCCCTAACTTAAATCATAATCCTATCTCTTTAACATCTTCCCCACACCCTGTTTGAGACATCTTAGTCAAATTTTAGCTCTCTATTTAATTCCAACAGCTCCGACAATTTTAATCCTATTCTATAATTACAAATTCCCTAGCTCCATCCCTAAATATAACCATATCTCTATCTGCATAACATCTACCCTATATATCCATCTTTATCCCTATCTTAGTCTTTACCCACAGTGTAACGTTATCTCTAATGCTACTTATATCTCAGTATATAACTCTAATCCTAATGCTAAAGCCCTAACCTTTATACCCTATCCCTAACACCATTACAAATCACTACACTAAACCCCATGTTGATGCCAGCTAGCCCTGGTCCTCTTTCTCTACAATCTCTCAATCAGGCTTTCTCTGGTAAAATGAGTGTAAACAGGACTGAAGTCCAAAAATCTCAGTTTTGTTTTCAGACTGTTTCTTTATATTAGATGTTCCTCAGATACGGAAATCTTGCCTACCTCAGAGTTATCAGAAGGGAAAATTATATGAAATTGTTAATGAAGTAAGTGATTAGATTCAGTTAGTTACAAAATGAGGGAGCCCATTTCCAAATAAGCCGCCCTCTGCCTGCTCATTCGCGTGTCCGACAGCTGTCCATCCCGTCCTTATCTTTAACATTTACAACGCTTTGAAATAAGCTAACTACAGAGGAGAGAAAAAAAGGGAGAGACAGAGGGGAGAGGAAGGGGGAAGAGAGGACTTGAGAGAGAGAGGGAAAGAAAGAAATAGAGAAGGAAGAGATTGAGGTGAGAGAAAGTGCGCGAGAGAAGAAAGATGGGACAGAAGGAGGACTAGAGAAAGAAGGAGAAAGAAAGAAAGTGAGAGGGGCGGGAGAGATCGAAAGAGGGAGAGGAGGGAAAGTGAGACAGAGAAGGAGGAGAAAGATGTAACAGAGGGAAGACTAGAGAGAAAAGGAGAGAGTGGGAAAGAAAGAAAAGGAAAGAGAGGTGGAAGAGATAGAAAGAGGAGAGAGGGAGGAGAGTGAGACAGAGAAGGGGGGAGTGAGAGAAAGAGAGGAGAAGAAAGAGAGAGAGGGGGTGAGGGGGAGAGAGGGGTGATGGAGAGAGAGAGAAAGAAAAGAGATGTAGAGAACGTGAGAAAAAGAGAGAGAAAAGTCAGGAAGAGGATGAAAGACAGAGAGAGAGAGAGAGAGAGAGAGAGAGAGAGAGAGAGAGAGAGAGAGAGATGTGGCAACGGGAAATGGACAATGTACGTTGATGTTCATTGTGCAAGTAAAAATAATAATAATTTAAAAAAAGGTAGCTGCTAAACTGGAGCCAAAGAGTTACAAAAAAAAAACAACAACGGAGGTTGTTCTTGGTTTATCCCTCTAAGAGGATGAATTTCTCTACTTCCACCGCTAACAATGTTCCGATCCCAATTTTACTGTGCTTTATCCCGGTCATTATGAGTTGGGCAAGATTTTCCCCGCCCTCCCCCCCAGGGCCGTCTTAAGTATTTCGGGGGCCCTGGGCACTCAGGCCCGACGGGGCCCCTTACCTTCTTGATACAAAGTAAAAGGTTAAGTCTATAGGCCTACCATGTATCTGAAAAAATTCACACCCGGGGCCCCCCAGAGCCCGGGGCCCTGGGCTACTGCCCATAGTGCCCTGCGGGTAAGACGGCCCTGCTCCCCCCTCCCGCCTCCAATCCCCAACCCTTTTCCCTTTATCATAAATTTGATGGGGTATTTGTAAAATTTTAGATGGACTGTTGGGTTTCTGGTGTAATACAACTTCAAGTGCACCGAAATGTTGTTGAGCTCGACGCGCGTGCAGTGCATTTTCAGGGGGGTGAGTCAGTGTGTTTGTGTGTGTGTGTGTGTGTGTGTGTGTGTGTGTGTGTGTGTGTGTGTGTGTGTGTACTTGGGCTATAACATCAACTTCTCCAAGAACGCTGAAAAACAGCAAATACAAGTCTTAATCAAGGACATTGAGAGTTCTCTTGCAAACACTGACCGAAGCAATCTACCTCCAAGGGCCAAAATTGAAGCCATCAACCTATTGTGCATTCATAAATGAATTTTTACTATCCTAACATAACCCTGGCTGAAAAGGACATCAACAATATCGAAGATATCATTGTTATTAGATTATGTGAATGGCTAGGCCTGAATAAATCAACCACTAGAGCATTCATAATTTACTCCTAAATCGGGTGGAGGCCTGGTAAGCCCACGAATCATGTATTAAACATCTGTCATTTCACCTCTCAGTGTTCAGCAACGACGATCCACAGGTTAGGGAAACGGCGCAAACGTCCCTAAGGTTACATACAGACAAACGCAAAGTGGCTACATCTATGCAGGAAACATCCTTTGCTGGTTATGAAACCGAAAAAAAAGGGCATGATGCGGAAGAACTCTAATGTAGGTTGGTCAAGGTCAAACTGGGTGCACCTGAACGCAATGTGCACAAGAATGACTGTTATTCTCCATCAAAAAGGAAATAGTTACGCCTATGAAGTACAGCTCGACAGGGAGGTAACTGCTGTCATCGAAGACGCCTCAAGATTTTGTCGAGTCTACTAACAAACACAGCTTTGTGCAATGACTGAGCTACGGAAATTAAGGAATCTCAGGGACGAATAGTGACAGAGGTGCATGACATCCACCATTCCTTCCCTACCTCATTCTGGACAAACCATAAGATTGAAGATAAGATCAGATCACTGATCACTAAAAGAAGACTAACAGCTACTCCTATGTGAACGCCTTATGAGTCTTTACTATCCTAATGAGTGTACCAAAAGATGTAAACTTTGCAACCATCCATCAGAAACTCCCTCACATGTTTTAAATGGATGCAGGCCTTCACAATAAAGGCATGTACCTAACCTGACACAATAGAATTGTTAACTTTATAACAACTAAAATCATGGGAGGCAACACTAAAAATTAGATTAATCTCAGAGACCCACCAGTCATACCAATACACTTCCAGTCCACCAGAACATCTTTTAGTCATCCAAACAACAGACCTGACTATCACTATCATTGATCCAGTAAAAAAACTGCAGTTTTAGTGGAAGTGGCTGTGCCTTTTGATGCTTTTGTTGACGTCTGCTGCCATTCCAAATTTGACAAATATTTCCCCCCTCTGTCTTGAAATCAACACTCTGTTTTTACCAATGTGAAAAAGTATTGTTAATCTTGGGATCTTTGGGACATGTTCACGAAGGAGTTAAAAATGGACTCCAAAAACTTGGTTTAAGTAATAGCAATGCAAAATTTACGGCAAAATACTGCAGTGTCAGCGTTGGCATCGGTTCCTTTAAAGTGTGGAAGGAGCGAGCGAGAAAATACGACAGTGGAAGCCTATCATAAATGATTGAATATGAAAAATAATAATGTCCATCAATATATTTATGCATGAAGTAGCAATAGTGATATTATATCATAACTTTAAATCAAGCAATAATTATTATTGCTTGATTTGATACCATCAAAAATATGTGTATGATAGGTTAACTTCCCAGTACCCCTTGAATGTTCTGACAGAATGTGGCCATTACATGTATTTCCAATATTGAACATAGTGTATTATCGCATAATATTGATATTGTACAAGTACATCATATTGTATTTTATGGAAATAAATAATTTCACACACACACACAAACAGTACGTGTGTGCGTGTGTATGTGTGTGTGTGTGTGTGTGTGTGTGTGTGTGTGTGTGTGAGAGAGAGAGAGAGAGAGAGACACACACACACAGAGAGAGAGAGAGGAGAAAGAGGTAGGGGTGGATTGTGAAATTTAACTGCCGAATCGAGCGATTAGTCGCTCTGTCTGGAGGAGGGACTAATTTCAGGGTGGCAGATTTTGCATATAGACCCCTATTGCCTTGTGGAAGGTAGGCTAAACTGTTTGTCTATATGAGTTAATTTATATACTCCGTGCTCACGTAGGCCTATAAAGTCGCACAGAGGGAGGTTTGCAAGATGTGACCACATAAAACCATATCGTTAGCACCAAGATATCAAAATTCCTGATAAGATGTATACGTTTTTTTATTTTTTATTTTTAATTTTGGAAGTCGTACCCACTTTCCAGTTTGTAATTCGCACTGGCAAAAAAAAAAAAATCCAAAGTAGACTGTCATCGCAGACGTCAACACGGACCAAGTATTTGAGGGGTATGTAAAACTCTAAAGAGATTGTAGGTTTTTCTCATATAATGCAAACTTTGGAGGGCAAGAAGGAAGGAAAGAAAGATCGACGCGCGTGCAATGCATTTTTTTTTCAACACGGACGATGAGAGCGAGCGAGAGAGAGAGAGAGAGAGAGAGAGAGAGAGAGAGAGGAAAGGCGGAAAGGAGAAAAAAGAAACTCAGCGAGAAAAAGAAAATTGATCGACACAGGGGCGTAGCGTCCATGAAATCCCAGAATCTGAGATTACCGGCATGTTATCCATGTCTAATACAATTAAATTAATCTTCAATGTTTTCCAAAATATTCCGACATCACCTCCGCTGTCTTGCACCTATGAGTCACTTACAATCATTGGCAATACGATTGTGTCATCGTTACTTAGTTTTCTTCCCGGTAATATGAGAGCCTGTGATATTGTCTCACAAATTCGATGCCCCCATATCCTCAGTGAAAGGCTATGTAAAGGGAGAAACTTTGAAAAAAAAGTGGTCAATATATAATCTGAGAGAAATATGTGCTTACTCGCCGTTCTGACAATGGTTTTTTTTTTGTTTCTTTTCACACGTGATCCTTTCAGTCCACGACTTCCCGAGTTTTTCTTTTTTCCCTTTCGGGGACTAGACTAGAGATTGGTAGTCCAGACCGTACCAATGTTGCCAAATTTGACTCTTTTGGAGCTAAATACAATTTTTAAAATAATCTTTTTAAAAGCCATTGTTCCCCCTTCCCCACCAAAAATAAAAAATAAATGATGGGATATAACTACTAGACACCCCCCCCCCCNAACACACACACACACACACACACACAAACAAAACAAAACATAAAAAAAAAACACCACCAAAAAAAACAAAACAACAACAACAACAAATCCTCGCTATGCCCTTGAATAGACACTGAAAAGCAGCAGCTTGGTCGATCATGACATCACATTTCCATTGCTCAACTTTGCCTTTGCATATCTCTTTCCTGCTATTGCTCACAAAACAGCCAAGGTACATGCCTACTATGTAGTTGTGGCCAAAATAAAGTAAAATGAATAGATCTAGTTTCCCATCACTTTCCACCTCCTCTCTCATCCCTTCTGTGGATCAATGATGACAACCGTTTGAATGTAGGCATAGTAAGTTTGTGACCTCTCTCCGGTCTAAGATCTTGTTTCAGGTAACCAAACAGAGATTATCTTGATGGGATGAGTACACAAAAGTGACCCTACCTCTCACCCCATCCTAATCCTGTCTGCTACTTCCCTCACAATGAAGCATGAACCTAAAAACACATGCCTCAGGATTTTAGGCTTCAAAGCCACATTAAACTCAATGAAAGGATCTCGAATCAACTTTGGATTGAACCTCCAACTAAACTCAGTGATAGAAGCTCGAATCAAAATCCCTCCCCGCCCCCTCCCTACCTCGCATCCATCCATCCATCCATCCGTCCGTCCGTCCATCCATCCATCCATCCATCCATCCATCCATCCGTCCATCCATCCATCCATCCATCCATCCATCCATCAGTCCAGTATTTATCTCTTTGAATCAGACGCACGGATAGGAGCTAGATCAGAAAAGTGAGATTTGCAGTAGCAAGCTCACACAGGATTTCGAATCAAGACTTACGGGGGAGGAGGGGGGAGGCCGTAAGACCTCGAAGCAGACTACCAGACTTACAGGCAGTAGGACATCGAATCAGAAATTGTGGACAGAGAAAGAGAGTCAGACATACAGAGAACAGTTGGGACCTCGAATCAGACGAAAAGGGGGCAGTTGGATCACGAATGAAACAACGGATATCGAACCTGATAACAGCAGATAGCAGGACCTCGAATCAAACAGGGGGCAGTAGGACCTCGAATCAGATATACAAGGGGGTAATAGAACTGCGAAACAGACACACAAGGGGGGCAATGAGACCTCGAATCACATACAAGGGGGCAATGAGACCTCGAATCAGACATACAAGGGGGCAATGAGACCTCGAATCAGACATACAAGGGGGCAAAAGGACCCTGAATCAGACATATTGTGGCCATGGTACCTCGAATCAGACATACAAAAGGGGCAATAGGACCGCGAATCAGACATACAAGGGGGCAATGAGACCTCGAATCAGACATACAATGGGGCAATGGAACTTCGAATCGAACACACAAGGGGGCAATGGGACAGCGAATCAGACATACAAGGGGCAGTAGGATAGAGAATCAAACATACAGAAAAGGGCAGTAAGACCACGACATAATGAGGACAGTGGGACCTCGAATCAGATAAAAGGGAGCAATAGGAACGCAATTCAGATATGCAAAGGCTAGTAGGCCCTCGAATCAAACATAAAGGGGACAATAGGGCCAGGCATAGTCCAATTACTTATTGTATCCCAACAGGGGCAGTTGGACCGAGAGTCAGACTCACAGGGTATAGCAGCAGGGCTATGGTGCTATTCAATTGTTCTCATAATGCAAGACCTGTTAAGTGTGAAGTTTGTAGGTTAGGGTCTATAATTGGGCAGTTGCATTGTTGCGTCATTGGGGAAGGCAGCTAACCTATTAGTATTCCATCCCCACCTGACTCAGGTGTACATGAGCAACTGGCTCTAGAGCTGGGGAGATCAGGGAGGCACACCGCGGCGACCAGCAATGACGTTGTTATGTTTTTCATATAATTTATGTTTCCAAGTATAGTTTTACTATATGTGGGTATAAGTACTGTTGGGAA
Source organism: Ellobium chinense (assembly GCA_033807755.1). NCBI lineage: Eukaryota > Metazoa > Mollusca > Gastropoda > Ellobiida > Ellobiidae > Ellobium > Ellobium chinense. Next base: position 1,738,701 of record JAWQUT010000073.1, read on the forward strand.
TGAGATAATACAGATTTATTACACTGTAGCACAATTTCCCTGCGGCTTTTTCCCTTTTATCTATTACTGGTATGTCTAGAACTTCGTATCGAAACGATGGAATTTCGAAAGAGACTCACACCCCTGGCTGGAACTCATGCCTACTTATACAACCCAAACCCTATCCCCAATCCCACCCCTTAATCATAAACCTACTCTTACTGCCAACCCTGCTGCCCATCGACCCAGGAGTATCAGTCAAGGCGAATCCCTAGCCCTAATATCCATCGAAACAGCCGCATCGGAAGGATTTCCATATGTGTGCCATCCTACAACATGTTCCTGACTAAAGAGACTAAAGAGGGAAGATTTTAATGGGGCTGGTATAAAAAGAAGGTTGTTTTTTTTGTTTATGGGGATACACAAAAGAAAGAAAAGTGTAGCTTTCAAATCTTACAATCATGTTTTTTGCTGCTTGTTGTAGGATGGCACACATATGGAAATCCTCCTGAGCATCAACTGTGAGTCAACTGTACATAATTCCTCCCAAAGATGAAGATCTTGTATAAATTTGGGGAGAATTTCAGTGTGTGATAATTCCTCCAACATGCTTCTGGCCCTACCAATATATATTAACTAAAGAGGGATTATTTTGTAGAGTATACACAAAGAAAGAAAGAAAGAAAGAAAGAAAGAAAGAAAGAAAGAAAGAAAGAAAGAAAGGAAAAGTGGGGACATATCTCCCTCTTGTATATGTTTCTTGGTACAGATCAGGAGCTTGCTGAAGGAGATACCAATCCTTCTCATGTTTATCTGTAGCCTACCTGTCCGCAGTAGATCTACAATGCTAAATTATTTAGAGGGAAGAAACAGAGACAATGCTACAAAGGAAAACGAAATACAGGTACTCATCTGCACTCCATTGTCCCTGCGCTGATCAACTTGCAAGAAACTGTCGCCCTCTGAATATCATTCCATCACTAATGTTGTCTTCAAACACAGTCCATTGTGCGAAAGTCCAGATCCATGCCTTCAGTCAGCAGCCAGCATCTTGTAGGTATGATGATTCCAATAGCGCCTGGCTGGAGAGTATGAAATGTTAAATATCACCTGTAAACTGGTAAATCAGAAAACTGGCAGGGGGAGGGGGGAAAGGAATTAGATTTGAATTTCAAAGTCTTAGATTGGTGCTAATACATTCATAGACTCAAAACAGATGTGGTTTAGCCACTTAAAGTATGAAATTTGTGGTTGTTGCTATGTGGGTAAGGTTACCCTGTTTACTGCGTGAAAAGGCCTAAAATATTAGGTAGCCTAATTCACTGTCTAAGTTCTAAAAATCTAACTGGTTTTGGGCCACATTTCTTTGTATCAAAATTTGGAGGAAGAATTAAACAACATTGTATGGAAAGTACTTTAGCATGTGACCCCTGGGTAAAGATAGATCTAGATGTAGAACCGTATATTATTGCCAACAGTGAAAAAAAACACCCAACTTTGACATCCTCATACCTGTAATGGTTAATCCTGTCCATCTTTTCATTCATCACTGCTGCGGACGACTCACGCTAGTCTAGATCTAGTCTTGGAACTTTAAAATGCAACTTGCCGTGTATGACGAAACGACAATGAATTTCTTAGGACTGCAACTTTGATCTCGAGTTTACATTCAAGTAGGATAGCTTAGCTTAGCTAAGCCTAGCCAAATCCATTCAAACCATACGATGCTGAGCCTAACAACCGTTCTAGTTAATCAAAATGGACCCATAAGTTCACAAGTGGCGCCAACACACTCAGGCCATTCACGTGAATTTCGCTCTGAACCAGTCAACACATTATTGTCTACCCTTTTTTTTATCCTTTAACTAAACATTAGTGATTTTCTCAAGGACACCACGAATGAGCCAAGCCGTCAGGTTCAACAACNCCGGGGGCAGGGCTGGGAGGCGACCGGGGGCAGGGCTGGGAGGCGACCGGGGGCAGGGCTGGGAGGCGACCGGGGGCAGGGCTGGGAGGCGACCGGGGGCAGGGCTGGGAGGCGACCGGGGGCAGGGCGGAGGCGAGGATGGGAGCTCCGATGTCCTCTCAGACCTGCAGTCAGGGGCGGATTTAAAGTTTACGGGGCCAGAGCCAGCGAAAGGCGCGGGGTGGTCATCTTTGTACAGTTCAGAGAAAGATAGCAAGGAAAAAAAAATGAAGAGGGGACAGCGAGATGAAGAGAGATAACAATACTGTAATATATTGTTTTAAGAGGTTTTCTATTCACGTAATTATGGAGAGGACAACGAAGGTAAGGTTCGCAGAACGACTTTGCCCAAAGTTCTTTTGCAGGGCCCCTTTATTAAGGGTTTATATAACTTCCTTTAATTCTCTCTGTTTCGTTTCCATTGTTGCTCTTTCTTTTTCTTGTAATTATGCAAAGGGCGCCCGTTCTTTCCTCTTTTGCTGCAGAATACATGAATGTCCTAGTACGGTCATTATTACCAATTGTTAGGCGTTTTTGTGGGTTTTTTTTTTTTTGCCTTGAANGGGTGCACCTTTCTCCTACACAGGGCCGAGCTGATCATTAATTCGCCCTTGAGTATAACTCGCTAAAGGTCCTACTGTTGCTGACCGCTCCAAATGGGTTAAATATATACTTCAATTACACACACGGGTCAAAATTCTATCAGCGGACTTGTTACAAGCATTTTTTTTTCTTTTTTGGTATTAAAACAATCACAATAAAGAAAGAAACAGATCAGAGTCCACCTGTCTCAGAGGACGTGAACAGTATGCACCAGGGCTGTGAGTTTAAGTGCTATTTCACTAGATCTAATGAAATGAGGTTTTCAAGTGCTGTAGTTTAAAAAAAAACAAAAACAGGCGAAAAGTCGGGACATCTAGTGAAAATCTTCGAGCATAAAAACACTGTACTTTACTAATATTAATTACTGTATGGCATTACGCCCATTGTTAAGTAACTGATAGTATTATATGTTTTGAAAACTGATTTATGTTTTTTTAAAAAAAAAGTAACTATCAGTTTACTACATTACAATCTAAACTCACCCGAAACATTTCCGAAATAATTAGAAAAGAAAGTCCCATACACATAACCATAAAAAAAAAACAAAAAACTTCTCCCCCATTTTCAACCCCTTCCCCTCCCCCTCTCGCGCCAATCATTTATGAATCCTACTCCCGCTCCTGCTCATGAATGATTTGGTGGGGAGGAGGGGCGAAGACCGCCCCGTGCTTTGTGTACGTCTGACAGGAAGGGACAGAAAGAGAGAGAGAGAGAGAGAGAGAGAGAGAGAGAGAGAGAGAGAGAGAGAGAGAGAGGAAGAAGAAGAAGAAGAAGAAGAAGAGAGAGGGAGAGAAACACAATGCGAGCAAGGCATAAGTTATTGAAAACCAATTGTTATAACCTCATGATTCAATCGTGTGAGTGAGTATGTGTGTGTGTGTGTGTGTTTGTGTGTGTGTGTTTGTGTGTGTGTGTGTGTGTGTGTGTGTGTATGTGTGTGTGTGTGTGTGTGTGTGTGCGCGCGTGCGCGTGCGTGGAACATACAGTGAAAAATATACAGTGGAACCCTGATTATTCCTTGGTGCATGGAAAAAAAGTATCCTTATAATTGAGCTATACTTAATATGGAGGTCCATAAAATAATAACATAATGGTAGCTAGGTACATATTAAATTAGTACTTAATAACAAAGGTATACTTATTAAATGAGTACCTAATATCGAGGTTCAATTGTAATGCATTTTCTGATTTTGTTTACCCTGCACTTTTTCATCTCCCACCTCCTTCCTTGGCTCCTCAATTTCGCCCCCTCACCCACAAACAACAACTACAACAACTCCAACAACAATGACAACAACAACAACAACAAAACTTTCTATATGAGTAGTGTTAACACTTACTGACATTAAGAAAAGGAAAACAAAACAAAATATCTATTGGGTGCGCCTTTGGACACAATTTATTTATAATATTAACAAACACCCCTCTCCCACTCATCTTATTCTTCTTATCTTCAAGTGTTCACAAACTGAACTACATGTCTCAGCTTAACTTTGCATAGACCACTGTCCACTGGACATTATGTTGGGTATCATAATACAAGTATGCAACAAAGCAGCACATCTGATATCGTCACCGTCTCCTAACACTGTCGTAACTGATTTTTGGTAGATTTGCATTTACGACAGTATTAGGGGACGGTGACGATATACAACAGTGTTTTCTCCAGATCATGTCTTTCACCTCTCAAATTTCAAACTCATCCCCAAAAACATACATAGAACGGGCACAGCCGATCTTCTCTTCTCTCCTGCACTCCAAAATAAAATATTCTTGTAAAAATTTACCCCCCCCCCCCANCCCCACCAAAAACCATCAAATTTAGAACAAGGTTAGAATGTGTCCCCCTCCCCCCTTTTCACAAGACCTGGACAAAACACTGGTACTGTACAATGTACCAGTATTAAAGATTTCACATTGTGAACAGACTATAACACAGTTTGCAACAACAGTTCACTGAAACATAATACTAATAGCATTTTAAGAATCAACTTCTGAAATATTTGTATTGTAGGCCTATATAAAGATAGCTTAATTCATATGGAAAAAAAAAAACTCCAACATAATTCATCTTAATTGGTCTTAACAGAATCCAAAATTTTAGCTTGTTTGGCAGTGAGATATATTAGGCTTGCTGGCTACAGAATATGATTGTTCTTTGGCCCTTTTTTGTTTTCAATCTCTCAAAAATGTTGACAATAGACTATAAGTTGCATGGGTCGAGTGTACTTTTTATGTTTTCTAGTGTTTATTTTCCTCTCTCATATCTCTACCTTAAGAAATCTGGAGATTGTTGATAGAATTAAGGGCATGTTATTCAATAGAAATGCCATTAGCTTTCAGTCAGTTTATGGACTAAAACAGTAGAGATGTAAAGTGGAACAAAATTACTGCAGTTTGAAGATTTATACAACAAATTCTGATGTATATGTATGATACAATAATTACAGTGTAATTGATTTTGGCCCCCTGCACAAGATGGTGGAATCAATGAAATGGTCACATAAAGCATTCTACCTGTAGATGAGTCAGATGAGATATTATGTTGCTTTGCTAAATCACAAACCATCTAACTGCAACATCCATTTCAACACGTCAGTTTTTGCAGACAGTCTTTCGATAACTGTACTTCACTCCTGAGGAGTTTCAACTAAGCAAATAGTACGATAAAAGAACCTCTACCTCAAAAAGACTTCCTAACTGGTCCTGTTAATGCAAAGTGATCTTTACAAATTCATAGTAATGTTGTACATGCATGTAAAAATATACATAATTCATTTTGGTAAGTATCAAAACTCCCTCTCTGCCTGTAAGTCTTATTACATAAAGATGAAGTCACTGAATTGTAATATGAAAATGAATTACAATATGAAGATGAATGGTAAGATCAAGATGAATTGTAATATGAATATGAATATGAATTATAGCATAAGGGTGAACTGTTACGTGTAAAGATAAAATATATCATGAAGATGAATTGTAACAATGATGTGAGCTGTAACATAAAAATGACAAGTGACATGGAGATGAATTACAAAAGGATGCTTGAAAATATGAAGATGAACTGTACTATGAATACGAATTGTAGCATGAAGATGAACTGTTACATATAAAGATGAAGTATATCATGAAAATGAATTATAACAATAATAAAGTGAGCTATAACACAAAAATGAAAAGTGATATGAAGATGAATTATAACACAAAGATGAATTGCAACATGAAAATGAAGTATTGCATGCAGATGGACAATAACATGAGATACATAACCATGACATTATCACCAAAAACTTGATTAAATGACAGTCAATTCTGATAAATACAATAGTAACATTTTATGGTATAGTAGTATGGTAAATTATTACAACAACACATTTATTTCTGTTACAGTGCAACAATCCTGTACTCGACAATCAATTTAGATGTGAAGTACAGATCTATTGCAACATTCTGATGATATGTTATGTGTTGAAGAAGTATTACTTACACGCACTCAATACTTAGTCCCTAAATTTTCTAAAATATCCTGGGGCATGGGTATCACCCACATGAAACTCGCTGGGCGAGATTAATATTCTGGGGTGCTAGTAACTTCACTCACAGTCAACAGAGATAAAGGGAGAGTTTAAATGTTCTGGCAATTAACTCTTCATTTACCAGCTTACAAAATCAACGTAGATAACAATTTTTATTTTAAAAAAGTGTTTTTCACAATATATTCATTATTTTGAGGCAATAAGTGTATAGTAGGGGACAGCAGGTGATGCAGTAACACTTGGAAGCGGGTGATTGCCGGCAATCTGATAAATATCTGGTTAATACGACTCATGTATTTAAGAATCCTAGATGTAGCTCAAGTCCACATATCTCACACATTATGTAGCAATAATTTAAATGGCTTGCAACCCAAGTAAGAACGCAGTAATGCTCTACTCTCAACAAAGATGTCAAAGGTGATAGTGACAATTTATACTTCAAGTGCTGCTTATTTTGTGGATTGTAGACTCATCGACCTGCAAATAAAGATTCTACCCTGTTATCGAAACAACTTTTAAGCTCAGTTTCAACAAATTTGTGAACTGTCTCTGTAGAGCAGGAGAGTGCTACAATAAATCTAGAAGCCAGCCAATAAACAATTGGGTTTTTAAAAAAAAACTGCTGGGTTAATTTTGTTTATTTTTAAACCTCATTCTGAATAGAAAGAAAACAGTGTCTGAAATAAATATATTTGTTTGTTCTGAGATTGCATATATTGGACACAACATTCAAGTAAATCTGCATTAGCATTAACTGGTAGTCAAAATCTTTTAATATAACAAAGACAGCACAGGAGACATTATGTAGCACAACTCTACATAACCTGTTGTCACCTAAAGTCAAGAGGCATTGAAACAGTTGTCCTCTGAAATCACTCACTTTCTTATGCGTATCTTAATGGGACAGGAGTAGATATTTGCTTCAGAGCCTAAAAAATCCACATTATGTTTTCCAAAAACTTTAAACTATATATACATTTTCCTTCCCTCTAACCATCTGTGAGAAAATACAGCTGAAATGTCCAGATTTTTAGCCTCTATGCACTGCAACTACTTGTGCTGCGTTATGTCATAATGTGAGAGAAGCTAGTAGATAATTGGGGTGGATGTATGCATCAATCATCTGGACCAATTGTCTGCTAGCCTATCTTGCATTTTAATGAAACTCTCAGGTGAAAAGAAATCATGATAATATACAGTTTAAACCCTAAGAAATAAGAATAACAATGAGGACTTATTAAGCTATGAAGCAAATAACTACTCCTGTCCCTTTAATTTCTCATAAGTATGGGACGGCGGCCTGCTCTTTATCAAACAGACAAAGAAAGGGTTTTAAATATGATTATGCTCCTTGCCTATCTAAAGGGCTGGTTGACTCTCTGATACTCTCAGCCTACAGATGATACTGTAAAGTTTGAGTCGGGAATTGATGCAGTATAAGCAGTTCCCTCCCCCGCTCACATGTAAATGCAGCATCTTCTTTATTGTGATGTATTCCAGATAACAGACGACTTATATCTTTCTGAAAGTCATTTAACAACTGTAATCCCTTTTAATCACCACTCTCTCCGTAAGTCAAAATATTTGTGGTTGACATCTATTTGATACTGTGGTTTTGTATTAACTGGATGATAATGTCCTTCATGCAATATCATGACAAGTGCCCTATAGAGGCACCACTTACTGCACTAAAATGATGTTGACATGAATTACAGCTGTTCTGTCATATGAAAACAAAATGGATACTTCCTGTCTCATGCACCATGTAAGGAAACAATAGTCTGTCAAAAACATGTCATAACACAGGACAGTGTTTAATTAAACTTTGACTAGAACGGGAGTGGGCACTGAAGCATGGCAAACTTGGAGATAACACGTACATGTAACTATACTTTAAAAAAATATTTCTTTTGTGGCCATCAGAGGCCTGAGTAGAGAAAGTCTCCTTGCTTCTTTCATTTCCTTTCCCTCTCCTCCTCATTTTTGCACAATTCCTTGACCAAATATGAAACACGATCATACACATTCACAAACTTAATAAATCAAGTAAATAATTTTAAGAAAATTCAAGCTGATGTTTGACAACGGGGTAATGCATATTATAAAGTTGTTGTAAGGTGGTTTAGTTGTCTCCCTAAAATAACGTCATCCAGAAATATCAATACAATCTTTTGTGTTTATTGTTTCTGTTAAAATAAGCTGGCCAAACGTCCCACATTTCGACAAACCTTCCCAATGTGTTTAATGAACCTTTCTTAACCCTCGCCGTATGATGCAAAATGCCCCTATTCGAGTACGATGCGGGATCATCTGCACCCCGACTTCATAATATAGTGATTAATTTTTCCACCTTCCAAGTATGATGTGGGATTCTCTGCACCCCGACTTTTTATAGAGGAAGNAAAGGGCACCTCTAGATGGTCATCTTAGCCTTGTATAAACGCGCTTTCAAAACTTCAAATGCCTTTTTCTCAAAATGTTGTTTTTCTCCACTTTTTTCCCTAAGGCTTTTTTATTTCTGAACCGACTGACTTCAAATTTGGAATATATCTATCCCATAGAATGTGTTTCAATAAAATGCATCCTTTTTTCTAGATTTAATTCACGTTTTTGAAAAAAAGTCGATTATCTGGTGGAAAATTGAGAAAAATACACATCCGTCAACACACATATTTCAAAAATTTTTTACTGACATTGTATGATAAATAAACAAAAAACAAATGCATTTTATTATTTTTATAGAGCTATTTTATAAGTGTACAAAATTTGAAATGATCACATTCAAAACTCTAGGAGCCTTAGGCTTTTGAAAATAGCTCATTTTCAACACACGAAATCCAATATGGCGGCGTTGCCATGGCAACCGTACACAAAATATAAAAAAAATCCACATTTTTCCTCTAATTTGACCATGCTGAATCTGAATTTAAAGCTTAAAAAGTCCCTAGTTCAAGCATTCACGATTTCACTCCCAGGAGGCGCATCCCCCTTAAGTCTAAAATTCACCACAAGGATTACAAAAACTCCTTACTGCTGTATCTTAACATTTGCAATACTAGATTTAGGCTAGGACTGGTTCAGCCAAAAATTACTGATGAAAGCAGACTGTACAGTTGTCCCTAAGGAAAATGAAAAAAACGTTATCATAGTGTTGTTAGTGTGACCCACTTTCATAACTACAGACCCTGTGAAACACGATTTTCAGTAATTTTTCTTGCTGAATGAATAGTAATAGCACTTGTAAAAATGCTTGGGGGTGAGTTGAAGTAGATGAGTGTGTGAAATGCGTTACTTGGGGGGTGAAGGTGTGCAAGTTGGGGGAAATGAGAGTTAATTATCTGCCATCTCTTGAAATTATGACATGTAAATGACACCTTACCTTAGCAATATTTCCCCTACAGCCTTTCCACAAAATACATCATCTACAGAAATAATGAAAGTTTTGTCCAAAATCTCATGAAATGCTGTCACTAGCCAGAGACTCATACTCTCAAATCACAGAGGCTAGCACAGATTATACAAGGCAAAAATAACTGTAGTTCACATGGAGACCATGGGGCTATCTATCAGTGACTTCTATAACAGAAATAAGTGCTTCTGTAGATTTTTGAGTCTGTGATCCTATGCTCAAGTGAGCAGCATGGTAGGTGTACATATTCGTCAGGTGTAAAGAGAAATTGAAGCTATCTGTTATAAGATTGATTCATAGCCACCAGGCACACAGTGTTTCGTTACACACTTGACAATAAAGACAACCTACTGTACTGATTATTACATGAATGTTAAAGATATATATTTGCTTCTGGAAAGAACACATAAGAAAACACGTGAAACCTTATACTGAGAGCTAGCAGATCACAGAAAAAATCTTGTGCATTAGTGGAGAATGGTAAAATGTCTCTGAAGGAGGATTACAGTATATTTATGCAATTAAACTGTCATATAAAACACTTGTACATGAGTCATTACCTATTACATACGTGAACACAGTTTACAGAAAGTTTGAGCCCAAAGTTAAGTCAGAAGTGCCCTGTTACAACAAGGCACAACTGCCACTTAGTAGGCTAAGTGGGCAGTGGTGTTCTTCAACTCCTGAGGTGCTATTGTTCTTCAACTCCTGAGGTGCTATTGTTCTTCACCTCCTGAGGTGCTATGGCAGAACCAGTGTTTACCTTCACTCCACTATGTTGAGATTACAGCTTTGAATAGGTACATTTTAGCCTCAAGATGGCTCCAAATCGGAGTCAAGATTGTCCATTCTGGTAATACCAGATGAAGCTAACATTGTAACTCTTAGTCAGCAGATGGTTGGCCTGTATATACTGAGCAAAACATTGCTCTCAAGTATTGGCTGTCAAACCATCTTATTATGCAAAAACGTGCATAAGGGTCAGGCAGCTATGCCAAAACAGTCTAATTTTTGCTCTGCCAGTCCCAGTATGAAAGGGCAGTTTTAACAACAACAAAGAGGGAGAAATAAGGACTGAAATATCCATGATAAAACAAAATACCCATTTCAACCTGCCGGAAATAAAGGAGATCAATTGTATGAAATATGCAATAAGGTCAGACCTGTAATTGTTACAGAACTGATCAAAACTTTCTCGACCTCAATCTGCCTTCAAGAGACGCCAAAATAATTTCCCAACAATTTGATTGAAATATGACATGATCTATATCAGCTTTAGTTTTCAAGAAGATGGCTTTCTGTATTACACAGATGTCAACCCAGAAATTTAAAAATGTGTATTCAGGATCTCAAAAATGTGTATTTTGGCCCAAAAATGTGTATTTTTATGCGATACAATCCATTCACTGGTCATATAATGAACAATATGTATAAGGATGGTATCGTCGGTATCTTATTAACAGCATGTAGTATCGAACGCTACAAAAAAGACGAAAACATTTCCAGTCAAAAATAAAAATTTTGCTCCCGGAACGAGTATGTGAACCAAAATCCGGTTTTTGTGTGTTATTCGCAGGTTTTGCCCAATGTTGTATATCTGCGTATTCGCGGTTGTAAATGCGTATAAAATACGTATTTTGCGTACTGGTTGGCATCTCTGGTATTAGGAATGTTACACTTTGATTTTCTTCATTCACTGTCAATCAAAGCTGCATGCAAACCGGATCTGGTAGCTCAGTTTCCTATCAGCAACTCCAGCATCTTAGGATAAAAGTAATTATGTTAGTTTTTTTCTGCCAAAATCATTGTATTGAAAATTCATGATCTTCATGTCAATACATCATCCCTCTGCAAAATATTTCTGCAAAACTGCAAATGCCCTTAATATGGTAATAGAAACTATAACACGGATTTTGTTGAAGCAAAGAGCTATATTCAAACAGAATCACTCAGTTTTGTCCAAAATAGTTTTGGCAAAGGAAGTCCTTTTGTCAGATGACCTTGAAACTGATGTGGGAGTAGGTTTAACTCATCACACCGTGCATGAAAAGCCAGACCAGCTCTGCTGGTATCAAAGCAGTCAGCCCGCAACATACACAGTGAGGCAATAACAAAAAGTAATCAAGTAATGTGGCTATCTGCTCTCACCATAATGGAGACGTAGCGATATGAGAATTTAAAAAAAAAGAAACTCATCCAATGCAACAGTTGTGAACCAGTTCAGCAAGACATTAAGGAATGTTGATGGAAGTGAAAGACAAGCTGTGGAATACTGTTGATATTTGAGAGGCAAATAATAACAGTTTCTCCAAGCAGGATGGTGCATAGTGAAGGACCAAATCTGCCCTTTCATTGAAAAAAGACCCTAGAGACCAGAACCACAATTTCACACGAGGCACAGACATGTATGCACTGCACATTTTTTTATCAAATAATCAGTGGTGCAAATGGTCGGCTTTCTCAGAAATATAAAATTTATGAAAGAATACCCAGATGAAAAGACAGAGAACATTATGCTCTATATAAAGATGCAAAAAGATGAAACTGAATTAATTTGGCATATACAGTCTTTTTCCGTAAAACGGCAGAAACATATGGACTAATTAACTTGTTCAGCTTTAGACAAATTACCTGAGATGGCCAAATATTCAATGACACTTTCACAAAGCATAATGGAACAGAACAAAGGGAAAGCAAGGCACAGATATGCCAACTCAACCAAATTATGTACCCCTAGAGACCAAAAAATTTAGGTTGCATGCAAATCCCTATTCTTGCAAGGATTTACAAGTTTATCATGCCAACAGCCTAGATGGAAAGAGAAATGCATGATCCCACATGGCTGGCCATGTTATTTCAAATGTAAAATGACAAATGTGGGTATAGATATCATCCATCATATAACATCCAGGTTTATGGTGCTGAAAACTAGCACTTTCTGACATTAATAGTCAATATCATAAATATTTTTAGCGACCAGTGATGTTGTCAAATACATGAAAACTGCATTTGCATCAACCTTCTGCTTATGATATTAAAAAAGATTTGGGGAGAAAGTTAGCAAGTTATGTCTTAAAGTAATTAGTTGTAATTACCTTTCTTCTTTTCCTGCTCTTCGAAGTATTTTAATGCTTTCTTTCCCACTCACAAACCTCTATATATGGCATAACCCTTTCACTACATACAACATACATGTACTTTGTTACTTATTGTTGCATAAACCTTTTCAGTGTCCTGGTACATCCCAGAGGTAGCAATCACCGGTCTTATCTAAAAGTACCCATGTCCTATTACCAAGAAAATTAACAGTTCCATGTACAGGGGAATGAACTTATGGTACTTTGGTGACATCAAATTTGAAAAACATGATGCATGATTAAGTTTTCTTTGCCATCACATTCTCCTTCTCCGTTCTCAGATATCTCTGCATATTGATGTGGCTGTCTTCCCCAACCACAACTTCTCTAATACTGTGAGTATTCTACAGAACTTTAGATCAGGCTCAGTGTAAATTTGAACAACACCAAACTATTAGATTCATGAGATTCTAAAAAACTTCCCTTGTTTGAAAAACCGTAAAACACGTTGGGAAAGGAGAAACTCCTACAATGAGTATATTATTCTATGTTGTAAACACATTTTTTGAAAGTCAGCAAGTCAATAAATTACCATCAAGTTTACAAGAAAACCACAAAAATATAGCAGTAATAGAATAAAACATAAGTAGGGGCAAGAATATGAAGCAAGTAAATGTTGGTAGACCCATGAGCATTACAGGGACACTTTCTATGCACTGAGTCTCCAAGTTTTCATACCAGGCAGTTTTTAGCAGGCAACAATCATAATTTGTAACTTCATTTCATTTGCACTTACAGTTATTTGTAAACATTAATTTTAGTAAGATCCAAAAGTCATTATTTGAAACTTCTTGATTCCAGTGTCATTTTTTTAAAGATCCATTTTGCAGATGAATTACCTCTGAATGATTCTTGATAAACAGAAAAAAAATCAACAAGTCAGAATTTAGTCCCTTTGAATTTGTGTTGATGGGATCTTACATTTCAAAGTTTATTAACCCCTTCACTATGTAAGACATACATGTATGTCTCAGAAGTAGCATTACTATGTTCTTTCTGATATACACATATTATGTTTTATTTCCTGTATGATGAACTATTTCTATATATGATAGGCTTATGAAAAGATGACATCGCAGAGGGGTTAAGAAAAGCCCAAACTGCAATGTACGAGAATTTCCCTCATTTTCCCCATAAACTTTCCTAAAAGATAAAAACCTCACCAAGCCTAACTCAGAAAATAATGAGTATAAAAGACTGAAAATGTTGAAACCGGGAACAATAATTATGCTAATCATGACGCCATTTATATATATTCCCTTTTCAAAGAGCACGTCTGAGGCTTCACGGAGTCCAGAGACTGTTCTTATAAAATAAAATGACAAAACTGATCTTCTGTCTAGTGGCCTATATGGGTCATTCCATAGCAGCAATGATTACCATCACACTCATCTGAAAAATTTTCCACTGCGTTTACAAAAGTATAATAAACCGGCAACTCTGTGAAATTATCTTAGATCTGATTAGAATTGTGTCAGTTCCTACCACTAAAGCCTGCAAAAGTAGTCTACATTCATTTTTTTCTGGTACAGTTTTGACTAAAAGACATTGAAGCAATGATTACATGGAAAAATGAACTGCAAGAGGTAACATCCAAATAATGTCCAATTCTCTTACCGTAATGTAATTCTCCCTTCCATAAACAACCCAGCAACACTGACTGCTTATAACAGGTCAACAAATGAAGCAGAGTGCAGACTATCTATGCCTTGGACACCAAATACGAAATTGTACAAGCAATGAGCATGTGTGACCATACCCTAAATGTGTTAAATGTGTTGATCTTTCACTGATGTCTCAGATGAACACTGATGGTGGTTTCAGGGCAAACAGCCGCCCTCTCCTTTTGGGTCAACAAGTGTGTAGCCTACACCTGAATTCAGAACTCCTTCTGCTCATCCAAGAGCCTCGAGTTCATTTGGCCTGACCACACCCCCCACCCCCACCTCCCCAACCCAATCTTCCTATTCATGAATCCATCTCTTTTCCCTTAATTTGGGGTTAATGTCCTATCAGAAAGTATGCTTTCCCCTCAGCCTGACATTAGCATACAAATGGGTATGGTCTTGGGACTGCCCAAACAAACAAACAATCTTATTATTTTATGGACTAAATCATAGCAGAAACGTAACTGCTCCTCTAGGATTTGACCAGCATTTGCAAGGAATGACCCATTTGTACAACCTTGTATTTAACTTGGCTGTATGGCCATTTGTTCATCTGATATGAGTTCAAGAAAAAGAGAAAAAAAATACTTGCTAACAGGACTAGATGCTTCCACATTGCTAAATGTTGCTGGCCAATTGAAAGAGCAGGTAAAGAGTGAGCATATATCCAAATGAAATCATGACATCTGTGTTGACAATGCAATTTCAAGACAGATCTAGGCCATCAAACTCACTTGCACTGTATTTTTCTCTCTAATTTCCCCTTCATTCCTCTCCCTTCCTGCCCCATATTCTGCGAAATGAAAAAAAAAGCAACACCAAACAAAAAAACAAAAAAAAAAACTGCACAGCACTATGACCAGCCACATTAGCTTCCCTGATCTCTGTTGCAGGAGTAGCCATGATGTGGCATGATGTAGCCAAATGTGACATAAATTGTAGACAACATCAACATTCGTATCATACAAAATTTACATTAACATTTGATTGCAGACAATTTTCAAAAACCCAACACAATTTGATCAAACAGTACACAGGATGTGTGTTACACATTAGGAAACATTGGTATAATATACATGATAATAGATAATCTTTTTTGCTTCTATTTACACACCATGTAAGGAAACTAAAAAAATTAAGGCAAGTATACACTTTGGGTAATTAATTAATACCAGTAGCTTTGCATCTACCATAAGAGTCTCCACCGATTCTTCCACTGTTACTCAAGATAGCAATGACTCCCATCTCTTCATAACTTCAAAATGTACAGCCTCACCAGGTCACAAACAAACACATATCAGTTTAAGAACATGATGTAGCTAATCACTGTTTTGCATAGTTAAAAGGGCTGACTATCTCATTACTATCACATTCAACACAGTGTAACATAAATATGCATATTCAGACCTGATCTATACTAAATCAAACAATGACATTCAAATGCTTATTCAGACCTGATATATACTAACTCAATCAATAACATAAATATGCAAATTTGTACGTGATCTATACTAACTCAACCAATAACATACATATGTATATTTACACCTAATCTATATCAACTCAACCAATAACATTAATATGTATTTTCAGACCTGATCTATACTAACTCAACCAATAACAATTAACATAAATATGCATGTTCAGACCTCATCTATACGAACTCAACCAATAACATACATATGTATATTCACACCGAATCTATACCAACTCAACCAGTAACATTAATATGCATATTCAGACCTGATCTATACTAACTCAACAAATAAGATATATATATAGTGGAACCCGCTTAAGCGGGACATGCGTGAGCGGGACGCCCGCTTAAGTGAGATGAATGCCTGGGGAACGGAATTTTTGCTATTTAAATCTATACATGTGAGCGGGACGGCAACCCGCTTAAGCGAGACGACTTGGAGACAGATTTCCATAATATACACAGTGTTTTTGACAGGAATGCTGCAAATTGTCACTATTGTACTGTGTCTTAGAGCTTGTTTACCTTTGCCCATCAGCTGAAAACCTGAGACCAACTAAGAAGCTTGTACCGACTGCCCTGATTACCCCCCTTTACGTTAGGTGAGAAGCCTTCTGTCCGGCAGCTGACCCTTCTGGGCACGCATGGACGAATCAGAGCGGACATCCTAGCCGCTGGTCATTTAACCCGCACAGGCATTAACGAATCAAGATTAAGTAAGCCCCGCCCCCTGTCAGCCACACTTAATCCTTTCTTCAGCTTAGGCAGTGATTGACACTTACGAGCCTTACCTGCGCTATTGCACAACACTCAGCCAGGGTGTCGTTGACAAAGGCATGACCATCATTCGTGTTGCGTAAAGGCTTTTTGACACATGCCTCTCGCGTCACGCTCTGGCCAGATGTGGAGCGAGAAGTGTGACGCTTATCTTTGCTGGTGTTTACGATCATGTAAATTTGATCCCAGATTATTTTTGATCACTTCAATGGGGGATGGCGAACATCTTGACTTCAGAGATGTTAGACCTTTCATATTCTCTCCAGTTTTATTTTAACATGTATTATTTCTTTCTCTTTATGTAGACATGTCCCGGTCTTTAAAAGAAATTGTTTTTTTTTAATTTTCAAAGGAGAGTGGTGAGAAGGCTTAGGTGTTTCTTTAAAGCCAACCAAAAATCCCGTTCCTCGCAAAGAATGACCAATAATATTAATATGCTCTGCTCTGAAAATGGAGTTAGACTACAATAAGTATATTATTATAAACAGTACAGATACAATTTAAATCTGACTCCATTGTCACACCTCACTAGCAACAAGTAATGATATCCCTTAACTTGAATGAAACGCACAAACTAGCTAAGAAATCACTTTAGCTTAAGCGGGTTTCACTGTATACATATTCGCACATGATCTATATCAACTCAAGCAATAACATAAATATGCATATTACTCAGACCTGATCTACACTAATTCAACCAATAACATAAATATGCATATTCAGACCTCTTCTATACTAAATCAATCACATACATATGCATATTCAGACCATATCTATACTTAATCAAACAACATACAAATGCATATTCAGACTTCATAGTATACTAAATGAACCCCCATATGATCAGTCTTTCAAGCCCTATGACAGATCTGCAGTACTAATTTAATGCTGGTTTGCCCAACAAAATTTTACAGTAACAATCACCCTCCATATAGTGTAACACAAAATTCCATAAAGCAGTGATAATAAAACTAGACAGAGTTACAGTATATACAGGATATTTTTTTTTGTGTGAGTGATGAATATTCTTAAAGGCACAAAAGTTTGGCTACACAAATAGACGCTGGGGAGGGTTCAGCTCTCATCATCAATCCATGGCAGTCCAAGTCAATCTCAGAACACAAATAGTTTAAATTTGTAAGATTTTTGGGTGGGGGTGAGGGTGTCAAGTGGAGTGGGGATTTGAAAGGAAGAAAGGGTATACCATGGACCACAAAAATCTCTTACTATTCAAGTCAATGTAACCTTCTGCTGGTCAATCAGGAAAACTTCTTGTGAAGTCTTAAAATTCAAAATTCAAACTGGAAATAAGCAAAATATCTATGGTATTTGATCTCTATATACCTAGCTTTATCAGTATAAAACCACAAGACATAAATTTATAAATGAAACCAAATAACTTGATAAGCAAATCTTAGAGTGCGATATCTTACAATCTAAGAACATAACGAAGAGTCTCCGACATGATCCTGATATTATGATGGTGATAATGAAGCAGCATTGTTCTCCTTATCCTCTTCATTACATGTTATTTACATATAAGTTCAAGTATGTACATGTAAGTTCACAGATGTACCTAAATGTACCAGAAATAGCGTTCTCATGTTATAGCCAATGTATCTGCATGTCATATTTCCTATACAATGAACTGATCCTACACACAGATAATGAGCTCACAATAATATGGTGATATTAACAATTGATAAACATGACCTGGCAAAGGTGATAAACCACCATGGTGGAAACGTACATGATCATTTCATCATTTTAATCACTCTATGAACAGCATGTAAAATCCAATTATTATGAAAGAATTACCAAACAAAACATCAACGATTTTCCAATGAGAGATTCAACTGCGCTCAGAAGACTATTGTGTAGAGATAAAAAAACAACAAATTTCAGCTTCCTTGGAGACCCATAACAAGCAGTCAGCTCAAGACAGGCACTTTCAGCTTTTGCACTAAGCATTGAAGGCTAGAGAAGCGTGTGAAGCAGATATTGAATTGTCCTAAATGTAATGGAGCTCATTCACGGAGTGAGTAAACACTATACTGTATGGGTATAACTGAAAGACATCACAATTTAGCATTGTGTAACAGAATAAACAATAAAATTTGTATTTTTGCATATATTACTATTCTCATTCTGCATGAGTGCTGGAATTTTATATTACATGACCATACAAATATCTACTTTTCTAAATGTTTCAGGAATGCAAAAAGCAAAGCATTTTGAACTAGCCCTGTAGGATTAGGCTTACAATCATAGGCTTACAGGGGTTGGGTTGGCTTCGGGAAAGACCCCAGCCACTAAGTCACTTTTTTCGAGTGGTGGTGTGGTCCTGTATAGACGGCTACCTGATTCCATACTGATGGCGAGGTGATGGGTGCCGATGCAGTGGTCGCGGGTTCGATTCCCACATGACTTTCTTTCCTTCTTTCATTTTCTCTCTGCATTTTTCTTCTTGAGCACTTCCCCCTTTATCCTATTTGACTCCTATTATTTAGTGCTCCGTTTCAACCTAGTATTACACTTACAGTCATAGTAACTGTGATTATTACCTTATTTACAAAGACATTGACGTAAGAACCAGATTGTCAAATACACCATGTTTAAATTATTAGTCAATTAGCAACAGTTCCATTTTGAAATGTATACCTGGTCTTTCAGCTAAAAAAATTCAGTGTTCAAAAGAATTTTTTATCTCTGGCAATATAATTCACTATATTCTAGCTCTCTATATTTGACCAAATATTTTTTTATAGTACCAGGCAATGAACATGTTATCAACATTTCAGATCCAGTACTGAATATTCTTAGCTTAAAATATCAAGAAGCACTTCTGACCATCACTGCAATGAAGGAAGATTGTCAACAAGCAACAGTGCTGGACGAGGAATCTGAATACAATTATACAGGAAGAGAGCAAATGCCATCAATATGATTGTAGTTACAGTAAAAGACATAGTATTATTTGCAATGATGTAGGTTAGACGCTAAATAGTCTGTGATTGTAAAACAGTGTCAAAAAAGGACCTGAAAAAAATTACTTAAGCCCTTATATCAACAAAGTCTTATTGTCTTTATTCTTATGATCGATATGCAATGGCTCTGCTCTATATTGATACATGTTGCTTCACTTTAACTGATATGATCCCTTCTGTCACAGTGTCCTACTATTCAGCAGCATCTTGAAACAACACCGCACTCTCCCCTATGAAATTTCTCATTTCAATATTGTCTGTTGCATGAGTACATACTTGCTGCATTAATGCATACCGTGCCTCAGCAGCCTTCCATTTTTTTCAATGACAAGAAAATATACAATGCCCTATTAGACTCACTAGATGTCAACATTTGAGCTCTCTCCCTATTTAGCACTGGCCTGTACACCTTGTAACTTGTTCCATGAAACATCATCATTGTACTCTGGACATGTCCATGGGTGCTCCGATATCCATGCCAAAAGACCCGTCAAAGAAAATTAACTAGTTGTGCCGGGGAACATCTGGCTGAGGACAAGATCTATTCCTTCCTGCGAGTCTGCAGTTTCTGCCACTTCCATTCACCTTACTTTGTTTCCTTCACACGTATCACTGCAGGATGAGATCCCAGATCTTCTCCTCCTTCTCCCTGAGGTTCTTGAGGCCTGTAAGCCTGTCACTTGGAACTTCCTCCTCACAGATGCAAAAGTTTATGCTAGCTGTTCTTTTCATCAGTATCATGGCAGTCCATTGATCATTTCAAGTAATATTCTTTGTCTTGCTATTCCACTTTCATCAACAAATGGACAATGCCCACTTCTGGAACACTCTTTTTCTACGCTTCTGTATCCTTCTGATGATCTCCTGTATTAACACTATGTAGCCGGTACAGAGTTGTTGGTGGGGCAGTTTTCACGATTTCTAAATTGGCCTCATCAATGGGTGCAGTTGCTTCTTCTTCTCTCTCTTCCTCTGCCTGCAGATTCGGATCACTCACTGTTTTCTTTCCATCTTCTTGGAGCTCAATCTGGCCTTGAACTGCCACTCGCAACTGGAAAGAGAATGCAAGCAAGTAAACTTACGAAAAAATGACGACTCTGAAGCCCAAGATGTTTGTCTTAAATTCCATCTTCATAAAACTGACCAAAATTATGAACTTTTGAAGATCTTTATCGTTCATGCACTTCATGAATTCCTGAAAACTGGAATCTACCTCTACAGTTCCTTTCAGCATTACCTTATGAAGCTGAAATAGGAGAATGATATACTGTCAAGCCCTGAAAATTTTGAAAAACTTTAATGTAAAGATGATCATGCTGAGGCAAATACATTGTGAATGGGTAGATCCATTTTGCCTTTGATATCATTCCTTGTTATTATGCAGAACCTGCCAGAGTATATTATAGCTTTGCTAGACACAGTCTCATTATGGTATACTCAATCAAAGTTTACTTCTAATCAATTTACAGACATCAAACTATCCAGAAAACTGTCGGGATACACAATTTCAGTCACTTCACTAAAGAAGCTGTGATGTGCTGAGAATTGAATCCTTAATCAGTATGCTTTGCCCTAGTCTAAACATTGCAAAAAATTCAATGTGCAGTATTCAGTAATACATATGGGGACAGTAGTGCAACACTATTGGTCCCATAAAACATTAAATTCAAATTCCTTCTTGTCAACAATACTTTCCTCCATAAGAAAATATGTGCTTTATGGTCATATGCATAATCCTTATGTTACTTAATGTACTACTGTAACCACAGAAACTCCCAAAACATTAGTAGTGTTAACTGTAGTGCATACAGCCACAGGTCTACTGAATACAAATGATAATCTACGCAAATGCTGAAAGAATGTTAAGCAAAGTTAATCCCTCAATTACTACAAACAAAGTAAAACATGAATACCTCTTTAATGCCAACTACTCCGACAAGACGTCCTGTGTTGGTGACAAAGGCATGGCTGAGACCCAGCAAGGAAAACAAGGAATGAACCTGCAAGATTACAGAATAAAGAATATTGGTACACTCCTATAACAATTAGTACTCTCATGTTATCAAACCTGTCTACATTAGGATGCATTAACAACTGGAAAAGACCAGCATCTACTATACCATGGCATACCACTATAGGGCTCAAGTTCAGACAGCCGCTGAATCGGTAAAATTGAGATGCATTAAAGCAAAGTATCACAATAGCACACTATTAATGCATTCCCACTTATGTTCACAATCAGACAGCCAAACCCCATTCATCCAAGAAAAGGGTCAACCAATGTGTCATATAACTCTTGATATATATCCATCCCACACTGTCAGTTTGAAACTGCGCTCACATTCTGCACAATCAGTATCTGCAGTTGCTGAACATGGTAAGCACAGATATGGTTATTCTTTGGTAACTTCGTAAACATGAACCCTTAAAATCAAAACCAGGATCATTAAAATTTTAGCTTGACTGTAACTGTTATCATGGAAACTACTCATTACCTTCCACTAAACCCAGACCTTGGAAATACACTATACTTTGATTCCCAACAAATCAGAAAGACCCGCACCTACTATACCATGGCATTCTACCAAAAGGCTCGAGTTCAGACAGCCGCTGAATCGATAAAATGAAGGATCATGGAAATCACATATTTCCCACCTTCCACTTTGTGAAAAGAAGAACCATAATGCATTTACCTTATGCAGTGAGGTTCTCTCCACCAGCTGGAATGGTGCTGGGTCTATTTGCACACCCTCCCAGTCTATGGGTTGCTGTAGTTGTTCAAACTCCCAGGCCTCTTGCTGCAGAAAAAGAAAACTCGAGTGAAAAGTAGCTAAACTTACGAGAAATCTGTGCACTTCATTCACAGATAGTTAAACACAAGAGAGCTTTTCATTATATTGGAATCTCAATCACAAAAAAAATGTAAAATTATTCTCCAAAAAAAGCAAACACAGTGGGAGTTTGGCCTGAAAACTTAATTATACTCCTCCCATGACTGGCAGAAGTTAGTGGCAAAGTTTTCAGAAATCTTAGCTAGCCTACTGGGGTCTATGCTCAAAACAGAAATGTTTTTCCTTACTTCTTTTTGGGTTTAATATTCCATTTTCTGAAAATATTTGGCATCCATGCCATTTCTCTCTTTTTTGACTCCCAGGCCCACCGGTAATCTCTCCTACAGTTCATCATTTGCTGTGTGTTTCTATTCTGATGCGTAGGGCCCACAGAAATGCATGGTAAATGCAAATGTAATAATTTGCTGAGGTCTGATCATAATTGCTATAGGATCTCACTATCTTGAACCTCATGAATTCTCACATAATGATTTCAATGAATTGACCCCAAATCCTTTACTCTCCCTATCATCACTGCACTACAAAGATGTTCCAGTCAGATTCAAGCCATTTTTGAATAAGGTTTCTCAACTCCAGGTCTACGATGTCATTTAAAGAAAAAATGGATTGTGTCAATATTTTCCTGCCAAATTGCAGCTGCAAAACTAGATGCTGACTCTTTTTTTTTTTTTTTTTTTTTGAAAATGNTTTTTTTTTTTTGCAGAGAAAATGTTTCCCTCGCATCCCCTCAGAAGACTGAAAAATGATTTCGGCCATTTTCGTACCACTGTGATAATATCAAAGGTTACTCATGGGCCTGATCACCTCATAAACTTAGTTACTTTGGTAGCAAACTAACCTCCCTGAACTTGAGGCAAACTCATACAAGCTAACTTATAAACTAAATATTATAGAATGGTTCCATGGACTCAAAGTTCATCAAGTTCTACTTTTCTTGTGGCTCACTCAAACCCTGCTTTACAGATGTTATTTTGGGCCACTGGAAAAACAAGGGCCAGAACTCCTTGCTGAGTCCTTGGTTAAGAGGCTGAGCACATATGAGTTTGTCTCGAATGTAGGAAAAGCCAGATGGCTACCCAGGTATATGTTGTTCTAGATAAAGAACTCACATCTTCAACGGGCAAATTCCTGATCTTGGTCAGTTTTGGCTCCCCTGACTGAGGAAAAAAAAATGTGTCAGAATTTTCATACATCAAGACAACTAAAGACAAAATAAACTTCACAGTTTTATTCACAAGAATGTCGTACCTGACAGTATGAGCCAAAAATGAAGAAATAACACCTCAAAATCAAACATATCATTCTTCATATGAAACACTAAACGAATGACAATGTTTATTAGAAAATTAATATAAAAAAACCCTAAAAAAAAACAGAAATTAATTATGTCACATTTGCCAAAATCTAAAGACAACTGTGGCTGTAAATATAAAAACACTATGGCTCACGCTTTTTCTAAACTAAAATATGTTTGTAATTGTTTTTCTTTCTTCCCTGAACGGTTGTGACAGAAAGAGAAAATAAAAATCTCAGTCCTAAGAAAGTTAACCTACTTACTAGCTTCACCTTCTTGTGCAGATTGGGTAAACTTCCCTTCTGTGAAGACGAAAGATAACATATGAAAAATAAATGACATCATCAGCATGCTGTCACAGTCTTAGACAGACTGGCTATCTCAGAGACAGACTATTTTGGCGCTTGCTACAACTCAATATATCCATCAAATATCACAGACAAAGTAAGTCACAAAGTCACTGGCTAAAAAACAGCACCATAGCTTGAGATTGGCATTATTTTCTTGCACTGTCCAATACAATTTCTTCTTCTCCTGAAAACTCACCCTACTTGATAGCCACCTGCCTGCAACTGTGACAGTGTGTCCCTGTGAATGATCATGCTTATTTCATAGATATANTGCGACTCGGTATCGATATTGAAATGAGCTTCTTTTAGTCTCATGCCTATATACTCCTGGAACAGCACCGCTGATACCAAATATAAATGGTATCGATTAAATCGGTGCTATTCCAGGATTATACCATAATTGCTATAGGATCTCACTATCTTGAACCTTATGAATTCTCACATAATGATAATGATTTCAATGAATTGACCCCAAATCCTTTACTTTCCCTATCATCACTGCACTACAAAGATGTTCCAGTCAGATTCAAGCCATTTTTGAATAAGGTTTCTCAACTCCAGGTCCACGATGTCATTTAAAAAAAAAATGGATTGTGTTAATATTTTCCTGCCAAATTGCAGCTGCAAAACTAGATGCTGACTCTTTTTTTTTTTTGTTGCAGAGAAAATGTTTCTCCTGCATCCCCCTCAGAAGACTGAAAAATGATTTCAGCCATTTTCGTACCACTGTGATAATATCAAAGGTTACTCATGGGCCTGATCACCTCATAAACTTAGTTACTTTGGTAGCAAACTAACCTCCCTGAACTTGAGGCAAACTCATACAAGCTAACTTATAAACTAAATATTATGGAATGGTCCCATGGACTCAAAGTTCATCAAGTTCTACTATTCTTGTGGCTCACTCAAACCCTGCTTTATAGATGTTATTTTGGGCCACTGGAAAAACAAGGGCCAGAACTCCTTGCTGAGTCCTTGATTGAGAGGCTGAGCACATATGAGTTTGTCTTGAATGTAGGAAAAGCCAGATGGCTACCCAGGTATATGTTGTTCTAGATAAAGAACTCACGTCTTCAACGGGCAAATTCCTGATCTTGGTCAGTTTTGGCTCCCCTGACTGAGGAAAAAAAATGTGTCAGAATTTTCATACATCAAGACAACTAAAGACAAAATAAACTCCAGTTTTATTCACAACAATGTCGTACCTGACAGTATGAGCCAAAAATGAAGAAATAACACCTCAATATCAAACATATCATTCTTCATATGAAACACTAAACGAATGACAATGTTTATGAGAAAATTAATATAAAAAAACCCTAAAAAAACCCAGAAATTAATTATGTCACATTTGCCAAAATCTAAAGACAACTGTGGCTGTAAATATAAAAACACTATAGCTCACGCTTTTTCTAAACTAAAATATGTTTGTAATTGCTTTTCTTTCTTCCCTGAACGGTTGTGACAGAAAGAGAAAATAAAAATCTCAGACCTAAGAGAGTTAACCTACTTACTAGCTTCACTTTCTTGTGCAGATTGGGTAAACTGCCCTTCTGTGAAGACGAAAGATAACATACGAACAATAAATGACATCATCAGCATGCTGTCACAGTCTTAGACAGGCTGGCTATCTCAGAGACAGACTATTTTGGCGCTTGCTACAACTCAATATATCCATCAAATATCACAGACAAAGTAAGTCACAAAGTCACTGGCTAAAAACAGCACCATAGCTTGAGATTGGCATTATTTTCTTGCACTGTCCAATACAGTTTCTTCTTCTCCTGAAAACTCACCCTACTTGATAGCCACCTGCCTGCAACTGTGACAGTGTGTCCCTGTGAATGATCATGCTTATTTCATAGATATAGTGGTTTTCAGCTGTTTTTGAAAAGTTGTAAACATTCTGATGCGTTGGTTGATAGGTGTTCTATGTCTACTTGGCAAAATTCTATAACTCTTCCCACAGTGTACTTGGCTTAGTGTTAGGAGCTGAGTTGGGAAAGATGAAGCACCCTTAGAGTTATCCTTGGGCAATACCTAAGAACCCTCTTTCTTCTCTGACCACCCTCCTAACTCTAACCCTAACCCTACCCTTAGCCTGTATGGCCATGTGGCTTGTAAGCGGCTCTCATAAACTGAAGACTAAGACCTTGGGTTTGTGAATTTGATTCCTGGGTGAAACAGCTGTGTTGTGGCATTCTAGGGAAAGACATTTTACTCTAATTTCCCTATTAGACTCAGGTGTGAATGAGTATTTGGCATTTAAGCCTGGGGAAACCAGGGCGCTGCTCTGCGGCCACTAGCAAAGACTATTAGATATTTAGTCTGTGATAAATGTTACTGTATTATATATTATGTGCAAAATTCTATGTGTATGTATCATAGAAGATGTGTATAACATGCACGGTGCTGCAAAACATATTTACCCCAGGGTAAACAAAGATAAATTTTATCTTTATCTTAATCCTAATGAAGGGACAAGTCCCAAAATTTTGTCACGCGGACATTAAATACTTATTAACTGAGGTGACAATATGTTAATGCAAAAAAGCTGCAGATCAAGTACTTAACTCATTCCCATTCAAGCAGCCATTACTGTTTACCCACGACATGAGATTATTGCATATAAACGAAACCATGAGAGTACTAAAATAATGCTTGGCATTTTTGCTGCAGTGCGGAAATGAGAGAATAATTATGACTGGCATTATATATTTGTTACATGTGGGTTTGGGTGATAGGTGAGAAACTGATGAAACATAAATCAACAGCATCCAAAGTGGTGATCCATTAACCAAAATTCTAGTCTGTTTCTTCCATTCACACTGGATGGAATCAAGTGATAAAGTGTGCTTCTATAAATGGCAACGACCCTGTCTGTTCTCCTAGGAGCTGATAAAGTCCTAAAGCGATCAGGCCTGCTGGGATAGTCATAGTGAAAAGTCATATGAGTGAACATCAGCCTGATAAGAGACTTGTAAGACATATTATTATTTTCATTATTAAATTGGTATGATAGCCGTATGTAGATTCACATTACTTACCAGAGTGTATGGCCTGTCCTCCAAGATGCTCTCCTTTCTCTGTTTGGCAAGCTTGCGGTAGAAATTGTTCATCTCCTCTAGAAAACGAGTAAAACATAAATAAATTACCACAGAGTTTAATTATTTCAGCATTCAGTTACTTTCACTATGCCTAACACCTCCAACAGATCTGTCATATACCAGAGTCACTGTAAATAAAATTACAAGTAAACATGATAAAATCTTTGCACTGAGGCCAATGTCAAAAGTTTATATGCATATGGTTTATTGACACGGCCATTCTCCGGTGATGAAACAGATTTCCAAAACTAAGGATGTCTTCTGTGATCTGTGAGGGCATGTTTTTATGAACATCAAAGTATATCAACTCCAGTCTAGGCTGGAACCAATGCTCCCTCCTAACCAGAGACTTTCTCTCCTTAAGTGCACATACTGCATTATCCACGAGCGTGTGTGCATACATGTATGTGTGGTATTTAGTTACGAGTCTGTGTCTATGTGTTTTGAGTATGTGTATGTGCAAGTAAACAAGACAATGTACCTAAGTGGGCAATTAAAATGTATCATTCCTTATCTCATACCTTGATTGTCTGCCCATTTTTAGGACTGCCTGTCCATTTATCTAATTGTCTTTTTATGTGTTCACATTGGTGGGCATTATATGTTGACTAGTATCTATCTATCCATTTTTTGTAATGGAAAATAAAGATCTGAATCTGAATATAGCAGGAATTATATAAACATATAAAGGAACATTACATCACCTCATTTTATCACCCATTTCCCCTTTACAGAAAATCTTTGTCAAATCAGGAAAAAATGCTCGTAGACTGCTTAAGTAGCAAAAGCACTACTTGATAAAGTAATTGCTCTAAAAGATTATTCTTTGCACATGATCTTTGTTCACAAATATGATACAGTCTGTGAAACTGAAAGCTGCATATTTTCAGAGATAGATATTGTCACAATTATTTGGCCAGAAGAGGCTTCTTTGAGATAAAACTACTGGGCTCGGGGGCATATTTGCAAAATAATGGCTGACTTTCTGAAAAAAATGTCAGCACCATTGTAACAATATGAGAGAGATATCTCCAGCAATACAGAAGGAGAAGAAGATTTCCCATGACAGGCAACATCAACAAGTCTTACCTTTCAAATCTCCAGTACTGCGGGCTCTGGGAAGTTTTGGTGAAGACGATGCTTTCTTAAGTATGGACCTGAGGGGGGCATGGATGGTATGGTAGTTGTTCTGGCTGTCTTTGGTCCCATGGTAGTCTGCCTTTTTACCAGGCTGTTAAAATAAATAGAAAGAGATTATTTTGCAAGACAATGAAGGCTGCACAAGAGGGAGGACATGCACATGCCGGGACAACCAGACAAAGTGATATGATAATTATGATGATGATGATGACATAGTCCCTTCAGCTGTGAGCAATATGCTCTTGACAGCCATGTCTTCCGCAGTTGTACTGTTGATGTGTATAGCATGTTGCCAATAGCTGGGGATTGTGGAAAACACTGAGGGCACAAGCCCGTCACATGTGGACAATGGAGTGGCAGATGTTCAACTGCTCCATGTGGTAAATGCAATGCCCACAGTATGTTTTACACATACATGATTATTTACAAAATGTCACAGTATGAATTATCAAATTTAAAATTTAAAAAAATAACATTTTGCTTATACAACAGCGAGTCAATATGAGTAATCAAACAATCTCACTGTTACTCCACTGTTTTACGCAAAAACGTTGAATATTTTTACATGCTGGTAGTGACCGGAAAATGCTAGATATAGATATCGTACACTGCCTCATAGTCTGGGCTGGCAATCTTTAAGGTGAATGACAAAACAGCTGACAATGGGTTACTTAGTGAGGAATCTGCATGGATGACAGGTGCCTAGCACTACTGAAGTTCAAAGCTGCTGCCAGAACTGAGTGATTGCTGTCAAACAAAATGATGCTCATGACACCGAGGTGACAGTTTGTGGAATCCTTGCTTGTTTTGCACTTCTGACACCAGATATGATTTGGGGAGTGAGCAGACAGAAACAGCTGCTCACACAAGATAGAGTATGGTGGGAAGTGCTCAAGAAGACAGATTGAAAAATAAAAATGGAAGAGGGAAAGAAAGTAGCAGGACTCAAAACAGATATGGTGAGGTAATACAACAGCAGTTGATTTCAACTGAGATTTCAGAGTATACAATGTTATATAACTATATCCTTTTCACTTGATTGCATAAGAAAGGTATCACAATGTCCAAAGAACCAGACTGTGACTGGGCTCTTAAATTATGAAATGATAAAATTCTTTGAAAGACGGTGTTTGTTGAACATAAGTTTACTTATGTTTTCAAATATTATTGTGTTTCAAGGTCATATGTCACCAAAGAAATGAAAAACAGACTAAGGAAGTAGGAAAAGAAGATCTGGAAAAGAAGATCTGGAACAGCAACCATGCAGTGAGGCACATGAAAGAGATGGGTGTTTTGAGAGGAAGTGGAAGATACTGGAGGCTTGCTGGTAGGAACAGTGCAGTCCATTTTTGGGGGTGGGTTTGCAACACTTATGAATATGTTTGGAATGCAGTGATGATGTTTCTGCCAACAACTAAGTAGGTCATACATAACATAACTACAAAAGAACAGAAAAAAAAAAATGGAAAGTAGCAATGCTACGGATCAGTAGCTTGAAAGACACATTGGAAATAAAAAGGAACATTAGAAGAACAGAAGAAATGAAACTGTTACTTACTACATTAAGTAGTTTCATGGGGATATTTCTTGCGGATGGAGTGAAAGGTCCATCCCCTCCGTCCCCTCTCTCTATCATCTTCGCCTCCTCCACCTGGTCCACCTTTGTCACTTGGAATCTCATTCTGCCTCTTGCAGCTCCATCTCCTCCCTCAACTTCCTCCCCAGCAGAGCTGGTGGCCCCATCCTCCTCCTCAGTGATGATTGTTACAGTGGGGAGTTGGGATGGTGCCGCTGTGACAGGCTTGGGTTGTGAGGGCTGGACCCTGTGGTCGAGACTCCACATAATTTTCTGGTCATGGCTCATGTGAACCAGAAGCAGTCGTTCCAGCTCAAAGCGCTGGATGGAGCCCAAGAGGATCATCGACTCTGTTACAGTAGCAAAACAGCAGAACTCACTTAACATGACAGCAGTTTACCTGAGATCTCAGTTAACCTGACAGAAAAGAAAATCTCTGTCCAAAGGCCCTCTCTATTCTGGTAACATTTTATAATAAACCTGATGAACTTCAGGGAACCTCTGATAATATGTGATGTGCCGCCAAGACAGGAATAAGTGACGGAGTGAGGAAAACATGAACTGCTGCCATAGCAGTTTTCCCTCCCCTTGTCCATTAGAGGACTTGCCCATGGTGAATACTGCATCAGTCAAAGATGATAAGAGTACATATATGGTCATCCATGACAACAGGCAACTTTGTAATTGATCAAGGCTATCAAAGATGTCACCTGGAAACAATGCCATCTGACATTTCTTTATCTTTGTCACCAAGTTCACCCTATCTCTGTTTCAGCTGCCTAAGCGTAATCCAGGTTGCTGCAAAATTCTGCTATCTAAAACATGAAACAAGACTGCATGCTTCACTATCTCACAATTCACTATAGCGTATTTTGTAATTGGCTGCAGTGAGTTTTCAAGTTTCATCAATCTATTCATAACAACAATGACATAAGTCAGAAATAAAGTCTGTCAGCGAGCACATTATTATATCTGAATAATCTAAGTGACAAATATCAGACTTAAAATATATGTGACTAGCAAATTGTAAGAGATCAAATATGCCAATTTGTTATGAATGATTTGACCCGAGTTTCAGCAAAGATCATACTGAATTCTTAACCTCATATATCTTTTATCCTCTGCCATTACCTTTAGCATCCACCAAGGGATATGATCTGTGCTTAGTGCTGATAATGAGGTCCTGAAGGTCATTGTAAGTCGCATCAAAGGAGATAAATTTCACGTCTTTTACCATGAAGTCCTCTACATACAGCAACCAGGCACTAGGAAACAGGAGAGAAATCATTTGGAATAGCACAGTCAATAATCATAATATCAATGATAAAAGTGCATGCGAACCAGCCGTGGTATGAATTCTAAATTTTTACATTTTATGTGGAGATGTGCAAGTGCAGGTGAAAATGCCAATTCAGTCTTGTCCATATCAAAAAGACTGCCATTTTTCCATGCTACATTTTCGAAAACTGTACAATATGCCTGAATGTGACTCTTTTTTTTTCTTCCAGCTCAGATAGAAAGTCTCCCACAGCATAAGTCTGTTTCAAAGTTTCAAGGTTTATTTTCTTGTAGGCCAAGGGCCAATGAACAATATCTCAGTAAGAATTTGTGACAGACTAAAAATAAATACATTTGCAAAGTTTAATATTTATCATAACACTTATGCAGCTTTAACAAAAAAAAACCCCCAGACTAGCAGACAGATAGACAGACATACATACCGACAGACAGCCAATCAGACACACACAGAGCCAATCACACGCATGCACGCACGCACGCACACGCACACACACACACATAGCTATCAGACAGACTGACAGATGGACAGGCAGATAGACAGTCATGAAGTTCTCTGACTTGCTGTTAGTATAGCTGAAATATAATGTATCATATTATAACAGCTGTACTTAAATCAACATGATAATCCATCAATCCTGTTTAACTGGTAAATGTGGAAATTTGTGCACGGCTTATAAATAAAGCTCGTGGTAACATGTTGGACCTTATTAATTTCTTCATTAATGAATATCTTGTGCTGACTTACTTTGACTTGGCAGATATGATGTCTGGAAGATAAGGAAGTTTCTTTAGTTTGATAATGCTGTCATAAAATGATGGCTGAAATACGTTGGCCACTGCATTGGCTATGAGCACTGAGATCTGAGAACACAGAACATATCACAATTTACATTAGAAATTCTACATAACAGAAACATTCACAGTATCGGATAATAGCTTGACAATTCACATGGGTGTATGAAGAAAGAAATGAGGTGTATGTTAACCTTATAACATCTGAATTTGGCCAAAGTCCCAAAATATCTTAGCTCACAAGAAATAATTGCATGACAGAAATCACACAATTAACCAGATTGCTTACTTTGACTGCAATTGATAAAATCTTTGTCAAATCTGGTATGACTTCGTAGAAATTGTCAAAGAGTGATCCTCAGAACTGAGGCCTGTAGCAAGACATAAATCGGTATCAAAAGGAACATTGTGAGACAGTACAATACTTGTAATGAACTTAGGGGTATCATTATCTCTCCACTTCCAACCCTTCCCTTTTAAAAAAAAAACAACAACAACTGCTGCACAGTTAGAGAATGAAGTAAAAATTCTCAGTGGAGAGATAGCGAGAAGTATAAATCAAAACACTGATCAGCTTGGTTCTTACCACTGCAGGCAGCACATGGCTAATCTGACCGGTCACCTCAAAGACAATCACTGCTGTAGAAATGGTGCGGGTAACACTCCCTGACAAACTTGCTGCTCCTGAAATTAGCAATCAATTTACAGTGGGTTGCAGGCTGCCCTCTAACCTGTCACAATCATCCATATAAAAACAAGAATAAAAACCTCCAGAAAGCCACCAAAGTGTTGTGACTGAGGTATAGCTCTAAAACATAGAAATAATAATCAGGGAATGGACTATTTCTCAGGAAACATTGCCAACTGACAGATACCAGGAAATTTCCCATCCTCTTAGAAACTTGCTAAGAACTATTGGCCTACATGCTTCATAAAATTCTTTCAATCATTTTCTAGTATGTACAGTCTATGCTGCATGCAAACTTCTTTTCAATGAAGGCACTAACTTTATTCAGATGGAATGATATGAAAATTGTACAAACTATGAATTGTACAGTGAGTAGAATTCCTTCAACTTTTTGACATGAGCTTATTCTATGACCACTGGCATGAAAATCTGCAAAAGCAAGTGAAAATTTGTTGCTATTTGGCTCTATGCAATACTATGGATGTAATGCTCACCTCAGGTGCAGACAAATGCTTAGTATTCTATAATGATATGGATGAGTGACCATTTGCACTTGAGGCATGCATCACATCTATGGTTTAGCATAGCATCAGTTAGCACATATATGCCCTTATGCTATACCAGTAGTAAACTGGAGATTATGAAATGAAGTAGTGCAAATATGATTTGACCTACAACAGGAACTTGATATAAAGTATACACTGGTGCATGGAAAAAATATACTTAATTTTGAGGTATACTTAACATTGATGTCTGCATGAACAATGGCATAATAAAACAGTGATGAATCCATGCTTGTGAAATTCATACATACTAACAAGGTATTCTTATTATATAAGTACTTAATATCCAGGTTCCACAGTAAATGTAACTGTCAACTAAATTTCTTTACCAACAACTGCGTAGCCACCAGGGACAATCTTCCTGACGATATCTCCAGATGGAATTCCCTCAGGAAACCACGCTGCCATACTCTCGCCCACCAGTCGACCATATGCAGCACCTGATGACAAAGAGTAGCTTTGTGTTTATCTTCATGTGTGATGCTGCTCCATAAATTTATATTAAAAAAGATCACAGCAGCACCTGATGACACAGAGTAGCTTTGTGTTTATCTTCATGTATGATGCAATTCTATAAATTTATATAAAAAAAAAAGATCACAGCAGCAGCTGATGACAAAGAGTAGCTTTGTGTTTATCTTCATGTGTGATGCTGCTCCATAAATTTATATTAAAAAAGATCACAAGTTCAAATTTGTGACATTAAAAATGCTGTGAAGAAAACACTGAAAAACATAAACGATGTGCTTCAGTTTATAAGTCTCAGAGCCAGGCTAATGCCCACTTATAAGACTTCACGCTATTATTATCACAGCAGGCCTAATCTCTCTAGGACTTTCTAAACTTCCAAGGAAGCATACAGCGCCACTGACATTCACAGGCATCGATCATTACTATTCTGAAACTATCTTCCACTGCTGATAACCAGACATCTGTTTTACAGATGGGCAAACAGAGGAAAATATTATTGAAATGCTCTCCCAAAGCACTTACAACTTGACTGGTTGGGTACTGAACCCACAACCTCTTGATCTTGAGTCCAATGCCATAACCTATCAGCCATACTGCTCCAACTACACAGTCACAAATTTATAAAAAGATGTGTCGTTCTTCTAGCTGTGTCTTTTGGGTAGTTAGCTATCAACTGGACCATGGCTTAACATAAGTATTGAAGAAAAAAAAATCAACAACAATTTGTAAGGATTACTCCAATTATGTGGCTCTTGACTGAATTGCATTCAACACTCCTGCTACTGGAAAAAATGGAAGACAAAGCCTTTTTTTTAGCATGACTACATTAAAACTTTAAGAACGGTGAAGTGTCATCACTCTTTACTTAGAGGATTAATTTCTAGATTTAATCATTGTTACTGTGCATGAATTTGGCCTTGTTCAAAGAAGAGGGGTACATACTAGTTGCAGAAAGATCTACCACAAGTTTACATACTTTTCTAGTGATTTAACTAGAACATTTCAATTTCAGTCTGAATGTTTACAATAATCAAACAAACTTTTACATAAATGAAAAAAAAAAATTACTTTCTCTTTCTGAATGATGTTGAAGTATGCAAGTAATGAAAGTTTGGAAAGTCTTAAGCACAGTAATGTACCTACCAATAGCAAAAACTGGAACAAAGACTCCAGCAGGGATGGGCAAGGTGTTGGCAAACACAGCCATGATAAACTGGGCAGAAACAAATGAAATGGGAAAGGTAAAATCAAGGAATATACCTGCAGGACAAAAATATTTATGTTAGAGTGCTGTCAGTGAGTGACTGAATGTAAACATGTCAAGAAAAAAAGTGCTTAACATTAAGAAAAAAATTAACTTGCCAAGTTCGCGTGCCCCCCAAACTAATTGGTTTTCAAATGTTGCATGTCCAAGTGACTATTTCCTTTCTCTTTCTTCTTAAACTTCACAGCTACTGAAAACCACACCAAGATGAGTTTCTCAAATATAGTTTAACCTTCAGAGTATAACATGGAGAATCCTTATCATTGTTTTTGTTTGATGACCCGATCCAAACCAAGGGTTAGACCGAAGCAGTCAATGTGAAGCTCTGCTGTGCAATCTTCGGTCTGTGCAGTCTGTTTCTTAGACTGATGTCAGATCACAATCTCTAAAAGACAGCAACATGCATTGATTTCAGATGCAGGCAGACCAAACACCACAACATGTTTTGCAGGACTGCCCTCTCCTGGCAGAATTAAGTGAATGGTTTTGGCCATTGTCATCTAATTATGAAACGAAGCTATGGGGGAACTGAACAGACCTGTAGCTGACCACTCAGTTCATGACCCATAGCGGTCTGCAAGCATTTCCAAGGAACACTGAAGAAGAAGAAGAAAATTTCAGACAATTCTCTGAAGAGTGGTATTTCTGTCTATTTGTAGCACTCACATTCATAATGATATGAAGCACCAAGGTGACATAGATGTTGGTGAGTGGATGGTGCCAGTGTCCTAGAATGGCTTCTTCATCAAGGTTCTCTGCCTGGCCGGTTGTCCAGGTGATGTTGCTAAATAATTCGTTGATTGCCTGTTTCCCTGTCAACTGTTCAAGCACACACAAAAATATATAACAATTTAGTTTGTAGAGAAATACTGACTAGACCCTATGTCTGTTTTTCACAACTGTATATGCCATCACAGTCAGAGGCAGTTCGGCCATTTCATTAGAGTGGGTTTTTGAGGGGAGAGAACAAATTGTATTAGATAATGCAAGAAAACAATGCCAATCTCAAGCTTTTGTGCTGTTTTTTTTAAACCAAAAACTTTGGTTTTTTTTGACATTTGATAGATTTAATGGAATGTAGCAAGCACCAATATAGCCCTATTGCAAACTGCCTATCTCTGAGATTGGCAATCTGCCAGTTACTGTGTTGATAGGTTGAACAGCAAGAATGGATCATTTCATTACAAATATATGCTTTGTAAATTTAATATCAATGCCCCTATAAGTGCACATAACTATCTGTATCAGCAAATTATTTGACTGTTTTTAGACATCTGTCAAATTCCATTTTAGCTGTAATGCTTTTGCTGTAATGGCTATATCAGAGATAAGGCTTAAACCCTCTCCCCTCAACCTCTAGCTCCTCCCTGTTCCCCACTTTCCCTCAAGACACCAATATGAAGATAATCTTTCAACACTCTCAAATATACCCAAAGTGAAACCTGCCAACAGTGGGATTTGAACCTGGGACCTTTCACACCATGAGACAGGTGCTCTGCCTCTCAACCACTGCCAAGCCTACACAGAGTGAAAAATGTTTGGCTATACAGATGTTTCCATTAGGCAGGGCTAGCTAATTTATATAACCCCTAACGACATGATGAGATGAATACTGACAACTATTATTGATTCACATTCAAAGACTATTTGAGTTTGTTGCCCTGGCTCTGCATAGTTTCATGCCATTAACAATTCACATAATATGCTAAACAATAAAAGTGGTCTCTCTTATACAAAGTTTTTTCATTTGAAAGTATTGTTCTGCTACTGCCTACCTACATACATAAATCTGTCTTAATGATGACATCACCTGCCAAAGTGTGGACACTAACCATGAACATATTAACATAACATTTATGTTGATGAATAAGATCATATTTAAAAAACTTGTATATTTTGATATTATTCATTTATGTCACATCACCTGCCAAGGTGTGGGCACTAACCATCAACACATTAACATAACATCTGTGTTGATGAATAAGGTTATTTTAACAAACTACGTATATTCTGATATCATCTTGCTCAACATTTATGTCAGTTCTAAAAGCACCATCAGAATTCATTTATAAGCTCAAAAAGAAAGCAGATAAAAATTTTATGAGAAGGTATCCCATTTTCAGTGTTTTCTCTCGGGTCATCTGACTTGAGGGAGATTGACAATCTTGTCATAACTTAGAAGGAGGATTTACAAATTTTAGGTTTTTCTCAGGTAATGCAAACTTTGGAGTGCAGGACGAAAATGGGGATAGGTGTGCTTTCAATATATCTACTGGAGAGATTTTGAAATTTAAAGGGCGAATTGCACAATTGTGTGGTCTTGAGAAAACACTGCTTTTCCCAGGAAATGATTATAAATGCCAAATTAAGTCACACTGATCTTGCGATACGTAATATCAAGCTGACTGTTCTCTATCATTTCATTTGGGTTATTCTCTAATAGCTTTTGTAATCGCCGAGATAGTGAACCATGTGTGCTACTCAATACTTGATAAAGTGTTGCGTAACAAAAAAGTTTTTGCATCTCATGCAAAAACTGTGACTTTGGCACACAGGGCATTTTTCCACGAAACGGCAGTTAGTCCCTTAAAAATAGTCTCATTGTCTGTCCCTTTCACTCATTGTCTGTCCATCTGTCTGATTGTCTGTCCATTTCCCTCATTGTCTGTCCATTTGTCTGATTGTCTGCCCATTTGTTTGACTGCCAGTATATATGTCTGCTGATGTACTGTCCATCTTATAGTAGATACATGTTCATATTTTTTAATGTTGCTATAATGAAAATAAACATGAATCTGTGCAAAAGAGAGCTGCTTGCAACCCTGTATTCACCCAAACCTCATTTTCGTTAAAACTAGTGTCAAACATCAATATCAATGAAACATAATTATGAACATATCTCCACGGTTAAACACCACAGCAACAAATCACTTTAGCCAGTTACAAACCTCTCCAGCAAAAAACTGGCCCAGCCCCGGTGGGAATGTGAGTGAAGCGATAACAAAGGTGATAACACTTGGGTAGATGAAACGACTGAAAAACAAGCAGGAAAAATAGGGTCTGTGAAACCAGTGAAAATATGCGGCAACAGGGAGTATGAACAAGGGAGTAACTTATGAACTCTAATTTCAACTGGCTAGTTCACAATTTCAAATTTGCGAGATGTTGTTTGAATTTATCTGTATGGAAAATCGGGAACTGGGACCGAAGATGGCTTCTGTAATAGATAGTAAAATTTAGTGTCACAGGGTAAGACTGCCCGTTGAAATTCCAGTCATGAGAAAAATATTTGTACAATCTGAGACAGACCATTCCTGAGTACTATGACTGAAATTCATACATATATGTTCATGTTGGTACTGATTCAATTGTTGCATTGTTGCTCTCTCTCTCTATCTCTCCTTCTCTTTCTCTCTCTGGCTTTTGCTCGATTATGTTGCCCTCACTGTCAGTGTGAATGCTTTTGATTTTAAATATAGCATGTTTTGTGTTTGTTTTTGTGTTTGTGTGTGTGTGTGTGTGTGTGTGTGTGTCTGCTCAAGACTCACACTTGTTCAGTGTGTTGTGTCATTTTGTCCTCAATAAGGCTTAAAGGTTGAAAATAAAGATACAAATCGTGTTTGGTGAAGTTTTCTTTGTTATGGATATCAAGATATACAATATGAATGAAAAGGGGGCTCTGAAAACAAAGAGAAATCGTACTGATCACCTTTAACATTTTTATTCAGCAGGTAATCTGATCTCATGTAAATGCCTTTTCCCTACATAGAAATTCAAATGAACACTCCAACACAGTTCATGGTATATGATTTGGGCACCAAAATGAATATGCACTCACTTTTTCTGTAAAAATCTGGAAAGCTTTTTGTGCCGTCTGGTAAACAATATCACATTTCGATGGGTAAGAATAAATAAGGCTCCACCAAAACCGCATACAATCCTGGGGAGTGCAGAAAAACACCAGTTAGTTTAGCTCTCTGGTAACCAAGATCTGCCAATGCTGAGGTCCGGTACACAGTGAACTCTAAAGAAGCACACTCAGTGCACTGATCATGGCATCTACTTAAGATCAAAACAAACTCTTACCATCTGCTATGATAGTTTGACCTAAGTTAGGTCTGCCGACAGCTGACAACCTGAGATCGGCAAAAGGTTCTCTGGTAACCAAGACCTGCCATTGCTGAGGTCCGGTACACAGTGAACCCTAAAAGTAGCAAGATTCAACCCATTGAGAATATAAACCTTAATGACTCGTACTGTCTGCCAGAATAGTTTGACCTAAACTAGGTCTGCCTACATTATACAGAAGACAATGAGAAAGCGGCGAGAACACATCTGGTATCAAAGACATGCCATTGTTCAGGTCCGATACACAGTGATCTCTACTCTTTACATGACATGACATAAGATGACATGAGATGACATGAAATGACATGACGAAGCCTAAATAAAAAATAAAAATAGTCTGTACAATAGTAAAGAACACAGAACATTCAGATAATCAACTGACAGCATGAGTTCAGTTCAGTTTGCTTATTTCATCTGAGCGAGTTTTTCAGGAGAGGGAGAAAAAGAAAATGTCTTAGACAAAGCAAGAAAATAGTGCCAATCTCAAGCTTTGGTGTGTGCTTTAACCAATGACTTTGTGACATACTTTGTCTGTAACATATGATGGATGTGTTGGGCTGTAGCAAGCACATAAAAATTGCACAGTTTACAAACTGCCTTCGTCTGAGACTGTCAATCTTCCTATGACTGTAACGAATACCAAGAATGTATGAGTACAAAAAAAAAATTAACATAAATCTAAAACTAACACTACTTGGTCAATAGCTGGTTCCAAGACAAGCATCTCCTAAATGCTTCACCCTCCTACCAAGCAGCTGGTGGAATGTTTTTATACTAATCTTTCCAGAAATGTGTTCGTTTTCAACCTTTCTCTTTTCACTCCTATACTCCTTTTGTATTCCTGTCTTAAATGATCATGCCCTTTCACTGACTTCACCTTCTTCCTCTGACACTTCCTAAGTCCTGAGGCTTCACAATATCTTTCTTGCCTAAAATGAGTAGATGGCACTAAGACTTCTCTGTTTCTTCAGCCAATTTGTCTTCATATTCCATCACCCCACATTAACACTGCACAAAAACATTAGGACACAAGGGGAAAAGATTATGAAAGAAAGCAACTAAATGAAGCAGGCAGACAGAGTAAGAAAGAGGAAACTTGAGGTGAGGAAATGTTACTAGATAGGAACATAGCCACGACTGTCTAAAGCAACAACAAATGTCACAGCAGAAGCGTATAACAGACATTCCAGAGTAGTAAAAAAGCTACCATTGTCGATATCTAGCACAAGATGATCTTACCCTATGGACGCAAAAGCAAAAAGTTCTAAAGCATCAAATGGGAACTCTGTTCTCAGGTTGGTGCGGAATAAAGCTGTGAGAGTCTCTGAAACAGGAAATGACATCAGGTTAATCTACCACAAGGTCNAATCTTTGATCTCCGCGGTCTCTCATTGGCCACATCGCAGTAGCCCAGCAGACAATAAGGAGTAAGATGGCACGGTCTGGATCGACCGACCTTCCACATGACACGTTCTCTGATCTAGCCGAAATCCACCAGACATTCTCACCACAATGTTTACGTTCTCCCCCTCTCTGAGACGGAAGGCGTGGGAGGAGGAGTCTATACGGCTTTCGGCGCATTAGCATTATCGGTGGTGACGGCGGTGATGCGTAGCGTGGGACGAAGGGGGACAATGGGAGGGGGAGGTGACTCAGTCAACCGGTCTGCCATCCGTCACGCAGTTAAACCGTCTGTGTACATATTTGTTTGTCAACTGTAATCCTTCAACCGCTGATCTATGAATTCACGGACGCTGAAGAGTGGTCGATTATCCGGAGTGAGAGGCGATTATCCAGTAACTTCTATATAGAAAAAAATTCGGTTCCCTGGGAAACGAGGCGATTAAGCGGAAAAGGCGATTAAGTGGAGGGCGATTAAGCGGAGTTGACTGTACTAATCGTTCCAGAAAT
Organism: Ellobium chinense; assembly: GCA_033807755.1. NCBI lineage: Eukaryota > Metazoa > Mollusca > Gastropoda > Ellobiida > Ellobiidae > Ellobium > Ellobium chinense. The sequence goes on from JAWQUT010000073.1 coordinate 1,779,674, forward strand.
GTGTTTGTTTTCAACCTTTCTCTTTTCACTCCTATACTCATTTTGTATTCCTGTCTTAAATGATCATGCCCTTTCACTGACTTCACCTTCTTCCTCTGACACTTCCTCAGTCCTGAGGCTTTACAATATCTTTCTTGCCTAAAGTGAGTAGATGGCACTTCTCTGTTTCTTCAGCCAATTTGCCTTCATATTCCATCACCCCACATTAACACTGCACAAAAACATTAGGACACAAGGGGAAAGGATTATGAAATAAAGCAACTAAATGAAGCAGGCAGACAGAGTAAGAAAGACGAAACTTGAGGTGAGGAAATGTTACTAGATAGGAACATAGTCACGACTGTCTAAAGCAACAACAGATGTCACAGCAGAAGCTTATAACACACATTCCAGAGTAGTAAAAAAGCTACCATTGTCGATATCTAGCACAAGATGATCTTACCCTATGGACGCAAAAGCAAAAAGTTCTAAAGCATCAAATGGGAACTCTGTTCTCAGGTTGGTGCGGAATAAAGCTGTGAGAGTCTCTGAAACAGGAAATGACATCAGGTTAATCTACCACAAGGTCAGTCTTGATAATGTGTTCAATCACGAATCAACCATTTTTTAAAATGAATCCACTATGTATTTTTCAAAAAGTTTTGTGTCAAACCTGAGCAGAATCATATCTTATTTCATTAATCTATCAGCATAGGTTATTACTGTCATTACCATATCATCTCTTTCCTTAGATCACAGTCATGTGCTCTATGATGACAGGCATCAAGGCACACTACATGCAGTCCTATACTACTGTTCTATGGCCAATGCAAAGTTTACTATACATAAAGCTGTGCCATCAGTTATGAAGATCTCAGATGACACCAACTGCACTGTGTTGTACATTAACATCCCAAAGGATTAAGTTATTGTTATACAGTATAAAGGTCTTATCTAAAGAACTAAAAGGGTCTTTATAAGGAAAAAAAAACCTGTAAATAAGACTGTCACACCATCATATCTCTTAATATGAACTGCACCAGCAGCCGATTTGGCATAATGGCTGTACATTGTATACACAGCGTTTTTCTTCTCAAGACAAGTTCACCTGATGTGCTGAAACCTCGAGACTGTCCTTAACACAAAAGGCAGTAGGCCTAATAATATTCCAAGACATTAGGGCTAATATATGACCTTCGTTTCTTTTGCCAAGTCAACAATCACCATGTGTCAGTTACTACTAAGCTCTGAAATTTTTGTGTATTGTCTTAACACTCTTGTGTAGGAAACTGAGTGTAAGATCTTACGATCTCAGAAAAGATAAAAATCTAGTCATTGTGATTAAAATCTGGGAAATTAACACAAGACCATTTTGTCCATACCTTCATCTTTAAACCAAAAGGCCAAAAGACGAAACATTACAGCACCACAGACTGCAGAGAAAAAGCCTCTCCAGTAGTTTCGGACAGCAAAATATGTGGCAGTTACCTCTATACTGAATAGCACCCCTGAAACACAGCAGAAAAAAAAACTGCATTGTAACATAAACTTTTGAGTTTACTAACTACTATACTCCATCAAACATCTAGTCCTTTGCATCATATCATGATGTTTTGCCTTTACTAACTACTATACTTTTTCAAAGTGACAGTTACCTCTATACTGAATAGTATCCCTGAAACTGCATTGTAACATAAAATTTTGATTTTACTGACTGCTATACTCCATCAAACATCTAATCCTTTGCATCCATAAACCAAGAAAATCAAAACTCTCCTTGCCTAAGACCTACAAACCAATATCAGGAGTTTCAGAAAAGCTTCAGAAATAAAGTTTAAAAGAAAAAAAAAACAAAAACAAATTTTATAAAAGCCACACATTCCCTCTAAAGGTTGTTGTCTCTTCTCTCACAGTCTAAGGTTAGGCCTAAGGCGTTTGTAGGTCTGCTTAGTGATCAAGGCAGCTCAAGCATCTTCAATAAGCATTGGCTACCTGTTTGCTAAATATTTCCAGTCAATGTAACTCTCATACTCTCACTATGTCCACAGCCTCATAAACTGTTGCATTGCAGCAATCAAATCACATACAAACTGGAAGGGGTGAAATCAGATATATTTCTGGATTGTATTTCAGTTTTTCTCCTCCTACAACTCTTCTCTCTTCCTAGCAACAGTTCTCTCTTCCTACCATAAGACTGACTTGTCTCTTCCTACCATAAGACTGACTTGCCTCTTCCTACCATAAGACTGACTTGTCTCTTCCTACCATAAGACTGACTTGTCTCTTCCTACCATAAGACTGACTTGTCTCTTCCTACCATAAGACTGACTTGTCTCTTCCTACCATAAGACTGACTTGTCTCTTCCTACCATAAGACTGACTTGTCTCTTCCTACCATAAGACTGACTTGTCTCTTCCTACCATAAGACTGACTTGTCTCTTCCTACCATAAGACTGACTTGTCTCTTCCTACCATAAGACTGACTTGTCTCTTCCTACCATAAGACTGACTTGTCTCTTCCTACCATAAGACTGACTTGTCTCTTCCTACCATAAGACTGACTTGTCTCTTCCTACCATAAGACTGACTTGTCTCTTCCTACCATAAGACTGACTTGTCCCTTCCTACCATTAGACTGACTTGTCCCTTCCTACCATAAGACTGACTTGTCCCTTCCTACCATTAGACTGACTTGTCCCTTCCTACCATTAGACTGACTTGTCCCTTCCTACTATAAGACTGACTTGTCTCTTCCTACCATAAGACTGAGTTGTCTCTTCCTACAATTAGACTGACTTGTCCCTTCCTACCATATGACTGACAATCAGTTACACTGTTACTGTCTCACTAAGAAGACATACAGTGAAACCAAAGAGAGTATACCTCCAATAGGAGCTGCAAAAGTTCCAGCAACACCTACAGCACATGCAGCTGCCAGCATCTCTGAACGCCGAGATTCATTCTGGAATATATTTCACAAATTAAATCTCATGCACATCAAGTTACTTTTCCAATGTGCCTTAATATCCCTATACTAATTCCCTCTTCTATACTTAGCATTTGTATCTGGCTCTCATCAACTTCAAATGATCAACAAAACTATTAGATTCTTTCTAAGAGTGTTTGTCACACATATAAAAATTCAAACCACAGTATAATGTTCATTATAAGGAAGATGTTATTAATTATGATTTCTGACCAGTAGCCCAGTAAGAAGAATCAGTTCTTCCTTCCTCTATCCCCAACCCATCCATTCACAAGATACTTTATTATAGGGGGAAAGGATGGAAAACTAAAAGTTTGTAATTCATGAAACTCCATCATCATACAATCTGTGGTTTTCTTTATTAGCATCGTATGTTGATATTTATAAATATGATATACATAGCCATCACCAGTTCAAAATTTCCAAATGCTCCCCAGCCCTAATACTTGAAGACCACCAGCCTAACCCCCCATCCCTTCTAAACCTCCACTTATATCAGCAGATGTGGAATGCCACCAGAGAAGTTCTGTTTGGTTACTATGGACAGAGTTGTGAGCCATTATCTTTTAAACCATCTACAGTGTTACCTCTTTACAACAAGGGCCAGAAGCTACACTCAGGGAAGTCTGAAGACTACACTACTGAGTTATATTTTTTAACACATCAAAGATGTCAGAACGTCAGAGCTCATAATTCTCACAGTGGAACCCTTTTGCTCTGTCTACTATACTACAAATCTCCTTACCTGCCCCTTCCCTTGACACCCTTTCCAACCCTCTTCCCCCTGCCCCCAACAGTTTTGTGACATGTGATCTCAACATGGTGCCCTCTGTTAATTGTGTCATGTAAACACCTCACACAGTTGCTATGTAGTGCCTGAGAAGGTCAGGGAGTGACATATGGGATTTCTATGATAAAAGATACACCCCTTGCCGAGCATGGGTCAGAGTGGGACTGGGGATGAGAGTGGGGAGGGTGGGGGGAACAGCAGATACCATCTGCCCTACATGTGGCAGTACAAACTGTATCTGGCACACAGAACAGATCAACAAGGAAAAGTGAGCATGCCCTCTAATACAGTTAACTCTGCTTATTTGCAATCCACTTAACCATAACTATTGCTGTGTCACAAAAATTTTCAGATAAAAGAATGTTTTTTTAAACTTACAAATGCTACTGATTAACTGCAAATCTTCCTCATTACAACTTTTCCATACCCCAGAAAAGTTGAAATTAAATATAGATAGCTGCATAATATTTCACATTCAAAACCAGCTGAAACTAGTATAAGACTGCATTGTTATTTATGAAGGCTTTATGCTTATGAATCTGGGCTCTTAGTTTCCATTTCTCACTCTAGTAAGCTTTTTTTTAAGGACTTAATCATTTCATTAAATGGATATTGTTGAATTTTTTTGTCAATGGCCTGCATCAATACAGGGCTGTTAATATTTCTGCCAATAGCGTGTGATTCTGGTAGCATTAAAAGTGTGCCAAAAGTGGATCAGATTTCTTGTTCAGTGACATTTCCAAAGTTAAACTGTAACAGCAATCAGCTGGGTCGCAGACTGCTCACCTGCTTTGATGTGGTTCTGACCTCACCATGGAAATGTTGGTAAACACAAAAAATGTAGCCTAAGATTCTTTACGTCATTGACATTTAACCTTTTTGACAAACAGCTGTTACCAACTGATAAACAACTCATAGATTTATATTATCTGTTTTCAGCATGTTGATAAAAAAATGGTGAAACACTGCTCTTGACTGAGTTCACGGCCCCACCAACCACTCTAGCCCACAAAGTGTTGGACACAAAACCATATACACTTAAATCAAATGAGCCCCTGCGACCTGGCCTGAATGTCTATATCCTGTCATGACACCTGGTTTAACATTTTATTGCCTGACAGTAATTCCCCCCCCCCCCCCNCCCCAAACTTCATTGGTGATTTTTTTTCCAGCAAAAACTATCTGTAGCAATCTAGCACTCCTCCAGCCAAATATTTATCACTCTTAGGGAAGAAAGAAACATCTTCAAGTCAGTGGTAGGTTAATTTATGGTAGAAACCATAAATACCACCTATTTGTCTCAGACTATACTGGGTACAAACCTCATAAATCCCCCTGAAAGACCGAATGGCCTTGCTCAGCAGTGTTGCTACAATACTGGCAATGTGGACGAAAGGCCCCTGAGAATGAAAAAGAAATGTGCTTAGAACAATAAATAAATCAATGAAACTTTTGAAGGAAATCATACCATGATAATATTCATGTCATGTTTGGAGCAATGTGGCCAAATGGTTAGAGCAATGGACTCATGATCAAACAGTCATAGGTTTGATCCCTGACCACAGTTGTGCTGTAAGTGTCTTGGGAAAGCATTTCATTAACATCTTCCTCAGTCAAACCATCTGTAAATATGTATCTTGCTACGGGCAGTAGAAAATATTGTCAGAATGCCAGTGACAGTTTCTGTAAATGGCAGTGGCACAGTATGCTCCTGAAGAGAGTTGAGAGTGGGCAGGTTTGCTGGTGTAATAACTACATGAAGTCGCATGAACAGGTATATGGCTGGATACAAACTCATAAATCACATTATTATTATTATTGCACTATTATTTTCACACTTTGTCATGTAATTTATTCTGCACAGAAGACGAGTTGCTATATGAATGTGTTGTTAACAAAGTATGCTATCAGCTTTGATACTGATGAGTTATCAAAGAGGGCGGTATCCTTCATAAGCATGATATACAGTTTTGCACTATCTTGTGTTGCTTGTCACCTGTGGTAAACTATGATAACAGACATAATACAATGGAATTTTCGTAAAGAAAGCTTGCCAAAGATACCGAGATAATGGAACATGTGCTGGGGGAGGGGAGGAGGGAAAATTTTTTTTTTCTTGTTAGTGAATATATTCACTAATAACAGTAAGCCACATGAGCTGCTGAGATAAATCATCCAAACTCCTTTTAATGCCAGAGAGAATGTGTCCCTATTGTCATATGCATATGGCACACAATAAAGTGTCTACTTGCGTCATTTAAATAGTGTCTTACACCAACGTGCCATAAATAAAGATATAACAATTGACATTTACATTGCCGTGTCAGGTTAGAGCAAACCCATTTAAGTGAAGAACTTGCCAGAGCAAAACAAACCCTCCCTTTGTTGAAAATGCATAAAAAGTGAACAGTGCAGTTTGATTCTCAGTACTTTCTGAGCAATGTATTTTATCACTAAGTTACTGAGCTGGGTACTGTTCCCAATATTTGGAGGACTAAGTAATCTATATTATGAGAATGGATGGGCCCATGTGGCACATTAGTTTTGGGCACCATAAACTCCGAGACTGCTGTATATATAATTCCATTGGAACCATCAAACTGCATGAAATTTAATAGAAGAGGTTTGGCAGGAGGCCATTTATAATGTACAGACACGTCTGTGCCATGTCCCCCCTTTCATCCTACTTAAAAGATGAAGTTAAAATGTCAAATTCTGCTTTCTATTCACTGATGATGTTGTGAAGTGTACAGGCATCAAGCACTGTATCAATGCATAAACCTGAAGGTATGAAGCTATCAATAGCACCTGGCATAAAAATATGCAATTCTAAATAGTCCCTATAAAATCAGAAGACTGGCCATGGAGAGGAGGGAAAGGGGTTGGATTTTAATTTCAAAGGCTTAGATACGTGCAAATACATGTGTAGACTCAGAATAGGTAAGGTTTAGCCACTGAAGTATAAAATTTGTGGTTGTTGCTAGGTGGGTAAGGTTACCCTGTTCACTGAGTGAAAAGACCTAAAATATTAGGTAGTCTGCTTCATTGCCTAAGTTCTCAAAAGCTAACTGGTTGAGGGGCATTTTTCTTTGTGTCAAAATTTGGAGGAAGAGCTAATCAACATGTTTGGAGAAGTATTTTGGCAGGGGACCCCAAGATAAGTTAATAAGAGGTGTAAAATCTAATATAGCCAACAGTATCCAGTAATGTAGTTTTCACTGAGCAGGAATGCATACTGGATCACTGTGTTGTTACTGCACCACAGTGGTGATTCAAGGATCTCCATGTATGTAGGAGACAATCTTAATTTAATCACATAAAATCCCATTCATTAAGAAATAAAAAGACAGGGATACTCTTGAACCACTGGGGTTGTGTGATCTATTGCAAAATAACATTTAACCTGGTGCTGATATGAGGATTAACAGCCAACACTCATAGAAGATTGCACTCCTATCAACAACAAAACTACAACAAAAACCTAACTTCATGGCCAGAACTACTTTAACTATGCTGGCAGTAAAACCAGCCTGTTGCCACCATCAAATTTCATGACATTACATTTTTTATAGCTCCCGGGAAAAACACTGTTATTTCAGTATAAGTACAGCTTACACCTATTCATTGCAATGCTTCATGTCACCCCAAATAATGAAGGATAGACTGATACTTCTCTGATTTCATTGTAAAATGAACTGCTGTCTAAATATCAGACTCTACAAAACAGTATACATATCGCTCAACAAGCCAAGTGAGTAAAGATACATTATTTTCTCATATCACTCCAGAAATAATGTCAGCAAAGGAAATATAGCCTGAGAATACTGAACAACAGCTGACAAGGCGTCAAGCAAGCTGGAGGCAAATTTGAAGCACACAATGACAAAATACTGCAGATAAATTACAGTCACGTTATGACCTCACAGGACCCACCTATATGTTTAGCAAGGCTGTGAAGCAAATCAGTAAAAGTTCTAGACAGTAAAAGTTCTAGATGCAAATTCTCCCTTTCCCTATGAGAAAAACAACATAAAAATTAGAAGGCAAATAGCTAGGAGTCATAATCTGTAAATGTTTTTTTTCATAAGGATTCAATTGTCACAAATTTTGTAAGCTAAGCTTGACTTGCGACAATTACTTCTGGAAAAAAAAGTTCAAAATTGTTTAAGGGCTTACTGCTTATAAATAATGTGAATATGGGTTGGTAAACCACAAGGGACATGCAGATGCAGTTATTTTTGGTTCCTAACTATCATTATTTGGACACTATCTAATATAGACTGTTTTTTTGTCAGTACAAAGCAAGACTGCCTCTTTGACACTCCAACAGTGCCACTGCCACTGCGGATTACTCTTGACCTAGGCAGACTTACATACATGAGAAATCCCTCATGCAGACCTCACCAAAAATAGATTTCTGTAACGTGCTAAAATAAGACCCTCAGGGAAAAAAACCCCTCACTTCTCCAGTAAATGCAGCCTTTTAAGTATCAAGATGTCACATAAATATCTACTTGACTAGAGTATCTTTCTCTGGAGAGACTACCTACATTTCAGATTTAATAGTTTCTCTGTATTGATATACTGGGCTGTAATCCATTAATCAGATCCATGTAACATTTTATTCAGAATTTTGGGCTGGTTCTGATTATAGAATTAAAGTTCGTATAAAGCATAGAAAACTTCATTCATTCACTATTTTATGAGGAATTAGGCCTCCGCATGTTAATAAAAAGGTTATATGAAAATATACCTTCCTTTAAACCTCCTATCATCACAGTGCTTTAAAAATGACTGATAATGTCAGACTCAACCCATTTTTTTTTCCTTAAAGACAGTGTATTGTATACGATTTCACAGCCCATGTTAAAAAAAAAAGTTTTTTAGAAAAATGTAAGGGCCAATATTTCTGGGTAAAACTGCAGTTTCAAAGATACAGACTAACTCATTTTTTTTTTATTTTGGCCCACATTCTCTCAGTATTGGCTCAGGCCACTTTTGAAGCACAATGTCAAGAGTATTGCATGTTTACTCCCATTACATGAAGGGGTCTATCACCCTCTTTCCACTTTTTCTTTCTCTATTTCTCTCTCATTCTCTCTTTCTCTCTGGCGCACATCCACATAGCATTACTATGCTCAACAGGCAAGGAACAAATGATTACACATTTTAGCTTTTTCTATTCACATAATGCTCAATAATCGTATTCATCAACTTGCATCAGGTAAATTTTCTAAGTTCCAATTTAAGCCTTCTATAATCTCTAACTGCATTTGACCTAAACTCTATGTCAAAATAGAAAACACTGTACTCCAACTCTCCTATATCTGATGGGAGATGTAACACAATGTGTAATGCGAAGGCTCACATAACCCTTCGTGTGTCTGACATGGCTCACTGACCACTGGCAAGCGGCATGTGTGTGCTCTTGTGAACGAATCAGATGCAATCAGGTATTCAGAGTGAAGATAAAGAGAAGGGAGCAGTACAAGCTTTGTAGACTATTTAATCAAATCTTGCATCTTCGGTGAATAGGCTTATGCTAGACTTCCTCTACTGAATGTCATGCAAGTTGATGGTTCTGACCAAATATTACATATAACAGTTTTTGAGTTTATCACAGTTGAAAAGAGTGTGGTATGCCTTTTTTCCAAACTTTTAGTATAGATAACATATTCATGTTGGTGAAAAGGTTGTGTGGGCTAGCATTTTGCTCCGAAGTCCATTTATGTGTTCGAGTGCAGTACAAGTTTATAAATCAAAACACATGATTCCTATATAAAGTTAATGGCCTACCTCCTTCCCAAAAGGTAGGGTGCTGCCTAAAGATGAACACAAGCCGACAACTTTGGATACCAAAGTTCTGAATGTGAGATATTCTTTCAACACCACGCCCCTCAGAATTGTCTTCATCTCTGGTATCCCAGAGCCTGTGGAGTAAAGTGAGGTAAACATGAGTTCCTTGCAGAAGGGGTTTTGCTGTGGTAACTCTCATACCCAGGGTCCAGCCTCCTTTGGCTGCGTGACTATTGTTACGGACAGTGATCGTTGCACATGTTGTCTGGCAGCTAATCAGCTGACACCAGTCTGCAAAATTCTACTGCCACACCTAATGTTCAACAAGTAGATGCAAATTTATGCTATTGCCACGTTCAAGCATTGTAAGCCGACGGTAAAGTTAATTATATCATGGCACCGCAAGGGTTAGTTAGTCGTTATTGACCGAAAATTAAGTGGCTACAATGTTTGTTTTTTTTTTTTGCAAAGGAAAATATTACAACAGAGAAACTGACTAAGAAGAGATGTTGCTGACAATCTTAACCTTGGGTATTGGGTATTGAAGGGATAGAAGACTAGTGCCGAGTGCAATGTCAGAAGGTTCAATGTTAACGTCTATGACAATCCTAAGTTAGACCTATTGTCTAGAGCAAGAACTTTTTATGATTACTCCAATACACTATTGGTTCATATATTCAAATTCTACAGAAGGTACTTCCATTCACTGGGAACTGTTCATTAGCTAACAAAAACAGATGAGAAACATCTTGAAATTTGGCAACTTCTGGCCATGCTGTATGACCTAAATTTCTCTCTATTACCGATGCAGAATACCTTCATTCTGCTTTCAAAGTCCTGAGTTAACAAAGTCTGAAATGTAAAACTTTAAACAGACATCTTTTTCCATTCTCAACCCTGGATCAGCAAAGACCAGTAGTCTAAAGTATGTCCTCCCATCCTGTCATGAACCATTCATATGTCTGAGACTTGATCCGTGTACAAAAATATACAGGGGTGATATAATCATCTATGCTTTAATCAGTAGACAGCAGGGATAAAAATGCTGTTTATAGGAGCTGTGATTATCCATAATGTCCTATTACCTTAAAAATTTTGCAATTAAGTTACACAAGCAATAATGCGGATTACAGCTAAGCGGAGTGGACGGTCACTGTAAATAAGCTACTAACGTACCTATTGCTTGTGGTGAGACAAGATGTGTGAATCCAACAGCAAACAAGATAAACAGCATGGAATATGACACCCATGCCACATACTGCAACCCCACTGAGAACTGGAGCTCTTCATACAACCAGAATTTGGCTGGGGACAGAGGACAAAGTATATAATACAACAAAGCAAACTACATTTCAAGTTTATTTAAAATTTAGGTTCTCGACATGACACAGTTACATCATAAAAATAAAGTATAATATCCAAGGCAAAAAAAGGAAAGACCCCCTACCCTAGAAAAAGAAAAAAGGTAAGGCAAATATATACAGGAAAGAAAGAAATAATGTATATTATAATAAGATGTTTAAAATATATGATATTGAGCTGCCCTACGTAAAATTTCCTCAACAGTTGACTACAGCAGTGTGGGATACTGACTACAGCAATAGTTTATTAGTATCAAACATCAACCATTACTCAAGAATCTTTATACAAGACAACAAAAGACTCAGACGGTATGAGAGAAAGTGTAAAGAAAAAGGCATGGGAAACAAAGCAGAGGAAAAGCATGAGAAAGAATATGCTTTCAGTGTTACCTTCTTGACATTTCTCTATAACAAAATCCATGGCAAAACTGAGAAAGGCCATCAAGATGCCTAGAATGGTCAAGAAAATCCAGTCCTCACCAACTTTGAGAAATATGGCATCTCTAATCTCAGCTAACCTCTCTGAAATAGATAAATAATTAGATTTTTTAAAACATGTAACTAAATAAAAACGTTTATTTAACCCTTCAAGTATGAGCATCAAATATTTTTTACATGTTGATGGCAACCCAGGAAATGCTGGTACATTCGCATGTTGGTGGCAACCTGGGAAACACTAGGGTCATATTCATATACTGCCTTAGTACTTAGAGTCAGGGGAGCAGTCAACTTCAAGGCAAAGTAATAAGATGGCTGATGTTAGATTACACGGCATGGGTGTGAGTGAACCGGATGTGTCTGACGCTACCAGAGTTAAGTTTGTTTGTATCATGTTTATGTTAAACCTGCCTATGATGGCCAGGAGTTGATGGGGGCAATTAAGTCATGTCTTCCAAACAGCTTGATATTAATGTTTTGTTAATCACAGTCGCTACACTGTGTCAAATTTTACACTATTACAAGTATATCTGTGGCACAGAAATGCAACTAAGCTATTTCACAAATTTACATCACAAGAAAATTCTTGAAACTGAAAGGCTAATTAGCTTTCACAAAGTGCTAAATCATTTCTTTACTCAACAGACTGAGGTGAAAGAGTAAAATAATCCAACTCACTGAGGTACTTCCATATGACATCATATTTGTGTGATTTCCTCTCTTTCTCTGCATCCTCTTCCTCCTGCAACCGTTTGGCCTCCCTGGAAGCCTGGAACTTGGCAAATGAGCTCAGCTCTTGTGTGTATTTACCATAGAGCTGAAATTAAATTAAGAACATACTAAATGACACAACATGCATTGTGGTGAATATTCTGACATGGAATTTCTAGAGTGACCGATCCAACTAAAGTGAATATTCAAACTGAAGTGGAATACCCCAAAAAAAAAAAAGAGTATTATTACAGAACTAACAAAAGTGGAGTGATACTCCTCTAAAGCCCCACCAATGTGTAATGTCAGTTATACTTATACAGATATTCCTCATTTTAACCAAGACTGTGTTTATTCTGACCCATCTCACCTTCATGGCTTTGACTCTAGTAATGAAATCAACAAAATAAATACGGCAATGAGCTCCCATCAGCTGTCTCATTAACCTCATTCATCTTCATTCTGACCCGTATTCAGCCCTAATATTGATTGACAACGTAATTTGCACCTGCTGTGTTTTCTCCCAACTTCACGAATGTGCGATTTGCCCTTAAATTTCACAGTTCCCCTTGAAAATGCGTTGAATGTGATTGTTTGCATTACTTGAGCAAAACCTAAAATCCCTCTGAAAGTTTACAATCGCTCCTAAAATTTATTACCGGGAGGAGGGTGATATTGCTCCCAATTCATATGACGTGGAGAAAACACTGCAATCAGTAATATTTTAGATACAATATATACACACATATTTTGAAAGCAGGAGAAGTGGTTGTTGAAGGACATTTTTATTTTTAACTGATAGTGGCATTAGCTTTTAATTCCAGAACCCCATTCCCAGAAAAGTTCAGGGTTTATGGGCAGCAAAATATCAATATCATGTGTCTTTTATCCATTTCTAAATGGTTGGATGACTCTCATTCTGTTATCACTGTAGTATTTAAATATGATTTAAATATGTCTAAAAGCAAATGATTTAAGAACAATTTTTAAAAACTAATATAGGAATAACAATGAAACCTTGGGGCAATCAAGCTTTGTCCTGCTATGCATCAAATTTGTTTTTAATTTCATGTAAACCTTACAACATTAGACTGTTTCCAAATCTAAAACCATGCTCAAGCTTTAATTATGGACATGGCACTTGTTTTTAGCAGTCATCTAATTTATGGTCTATCCAGCTTTCTTTCATCATTTTGCATCTCATGAGAGAGTGGGATCACATGTATTGAGACAGTTGGATTCATAAGCCAGTTTAGTTTATGTTGGTTTTTTTTCCTCTATTTGAAATTTCATGGAAATTGGAAGACAAGATTTTTTTTAAAAAATCACTTTATGCAGCTAAATGTGTCACCTTAGATTGCTGGGAACCAGTGTCCCCATATCTATAATTATTAATTTTTATTTCGGTTCCTCACTAAAATAAATCGTGCTAAGAATCCTTTTTTGTGATATTTATGGAATGGCTTAAACTGGTCATAAATCTGCTAGACCTAACTAAATATAAGAAAATCCAGCATGTTGTCAGAATGTCTTGGGAGAAAAACAAACACACCTTCCAATTTGTAATATGTTATGACTTATCACTACTTTCGCTTGAACTATGAATATATGGCTATTAGTATTACTTTTAGTATTATGCCAAGTCAGCCCCTAAGTAAGTAAGTAAATCACTTTGAAAAAAAAGATGAAATCCTATGATGATGCCAGTGACAGCTGGCTTATATTTTGACATTCTTCGTCCATGCAGAGACTAGCAAAAATGATTTTGATCTAGATCTAGTCTCCACTAAGAGCTGAGGTTACTTGGACTTGTCTGAAGCTTCTTGCCAGTCAAGTCTAGTAGTCTTAGGTCTAAATCTAGTCTACTAATAGACTAGGATGGGCATAAAAAAAACTGGACTTTCAAATTTTCATTCTCTCGATTTAGAAGAAAAATACACAACATGTTAGTGTGATCTAATTGATAACTTTCCGTTCCTGATTAAAATTGACTATATGTGGTCATTTCCATCTCATATAACTGCGACAAAGTGATAAAAGGGTTCTTACCAATGTTTGCTCGTAGCCAAACGATCCCTTGCTCGCCATGTTGAAACTAGAGTTAACAAACCTTGGCACGGAAGTCTTCACTGATTGGCCAGAGTCATCTAGATGAAAAAAGTAGATTTTTATTTGCACATTGTGTCGAAACAATAAAGGAGATAAAGATCCCACGAAGGCTATTCAGTCACTTCACGTAGGAAGGGTAAACGTAGAAAAGATCTAAATCGATAAACTTGCTGGTTTCCTCAACAACTGTCAGCAACCCATTAGTAAGTAGCACTAGATCTGGAGATGTCCATCTTAAATAATGCAAACGTCCTTATTTTTGCAATCAAATTAGACTGTAACATAAGTAAAGAGCAAAAAAAAACTTCATAGATCATCTATATTCTATAACAATGAATCATTAAAAAAACAAAGTCTTGCAACCGCTCAGAGGCATGTGTGATTCTTCACCTAAATGACAGTGATGGCAACAAAAACCTTGGTCGATTTCATTTTGTTTCTGAGTTCGTTTGGTTGTTACATTGGGGC
>JAWQUT010000073.1:1805017-1817415 GCA_033807755.1 Ellobium chinense
GTGTGTGTGTGTGTGTGTGTGTGTGTGTGTGTGTGTGTGTGTGTGTGTGTGTGTGTGTGTGTGTGTGTGTGTGTGTGTGTGTTTTCGCGAAGGCGGGAGTGTGTGTTTCTGTGTTTTGCAAAACTAATACACTGTTCTCATCTGAGTTTGTGGGCATAGGCCAATATATTTATCTAAAGGGGAATGTAAAATAATATGTCTTGGCGCCTAGAGCCCGCCTAGGGGATTAGGCTCAATTCAAATGCAGTCTAATACTATTATCATTAAACAATTTGAGCTACAGTGGCGTCATGTTAGGTCTTCCGACAAGAATTATCCACCCACTCATTGATACGCCAATATATTCAATGAATTACTAATGCCTTCGTTTACTCGATAGCAGTGTCCCCGTGCTGTCAGTATGCATCTGTCCACAAGGATGCATCTGTTACGTTTGTTTTCCATTAACGTTAGTGTATAGATATGAGAGAGATGCAGAAAGAGGGGGAAGAGGAGAGAAAGAGAGAGAGAGAGAGAGAGAGAGAGAGAGAGAGAGAGAGAGAGAGAGAGAGAGGAGGAGGAGAGAGAAAGAGAGAGATAGTTGAAGAGAAAGAAAGTATATAAAAGATAAACAAGAATTAGAGAGTGCGCGAATAATGAAAACGTGGTTTGGATGAATAAAAGAATGAATTAATTGTTATTGTTAAGAACATTCTTGTTTTACATGCTCATATACACCAGGTTATCGTCTGAGCATGATAACTTACTGTTACTGATAGACCGGAGGTTTGAGTGACGTCATCAGTTTATCGTCTGTATGCTCTTCTATTTATTCAGTGACGTCTGCAATTCAGCATTTTTTTGTGCGCACATTTTTAAATCTCTCTCAAATCTTGTGGACTTCGCAAACTTTCCAACTTTCATATTTAAAAAAAAGTATACGAACTATTTATATAAAGTAGTGTAAGCGAGCTCAATATTGCTTGTAGCATGTAGCTCTAATAGGAAGGTCCGTCGAAGGAGAAACATTGCTGACACAAAGCTTTCGGAGATAGGACTAAAATACACGTCTTCAAAAAAGAAATTTAAGATACAGCATGGAAATTAATATCTAATAATAATATCAGTAATGATAACCAGCCAAATAATAATAATAATAATAATAATAATAATATAAACAGCACTTCATACCAACCTGATAACTTGCAAAAGGCTGTGCATGGCCAAGAGAAAATGCGAATTATGCTCCAAGGCATAAAAGCTAACATACTTGATAATATATATTAATCAGAGTTGACAGCACAAGGTAAATTAATTATGTGTCATAAGGTAAGGAATATTTTTTTTAAAAGCTACGAAATAGGCAATGGACCAATTGCGAATAAACAACATAAAAATTAACTTTTGTTAATAACTTACAATAATCTTCGACGATATTCCATGTAACAGCTTCAAGGGTAATAACTGAAATCCAAAGAAGATCAAAATGATTGTGTCCAGCTGGTCTAGACAGGACACAGGGTTATTTCCTCTTGTTCGTGCACGAGGCTTACCTGGCTTAACAAGAGGATGTGATTGAAGCTGAAGAGCGTGCAAGGGGAGAGAAGCAACGCCCAGTCAGACCGACATTGTGTGACAGAGATATACGGCAGGGTGAGGGGACAAGGCAGAAGAGGGGGGAAAGGAAAGGGGGGTGGATTTGGAAGAGGACGAATGGAGATTATGTACCAAGATTTTGTCATCTTGACACACTGTACAACAGAGGCGGAACACTTAGGGGAAGTGGTTGGGGAACGGCCGCTTCCTGTCATTTCATTTGTGCCGAAACAATGAATGCGAAATGAATCGTTACAATGATATATCCGTATCTCACAACAACCCCGAAACAACATGTATTCGAAAAATCTACTAGATCTAACGCTTAAATGTCGAATACACTTCTTCCCATTTTAAATTTTCCTCACAAACTCGAATACTTCCTAACTTCGGCATTATGGAAAGATTTCCAGTAATTCAAATTCATTTTTGTTTGGTGGTCCTTTTAATCTATGGGCGGTTCCTAAGATATTCTAAGCAACGGAAGTATCGGTCTTTGAGCAAGCCAAGATGGCTGCGACTGATTCGGAAGAGCTAGAAAAGAGTGCCTGATTTGCGAGTGGTGTTTGCTCTACCTTGGAAGCTTTGCTTCATTTAATAAGCATACATACACCTCCACATTCTCCTCGGACACAAGGCCGTTCATGAAAAGTTCCACTAACAAATTTGAAAGCGTAAATGGTGACAGCTCTTTTGCCTAGCTCCCACTTCTGAGGTACGCAAAATACCAAATTTCTCCATTAAGGTCTAGAAGCTGCGCACACTTCGCTGCGCGGCTAAATCGAAGCAGCAATCGTATCTACGTCTCCTGGGGGCAGTTACATGAAATTCATGTCTAGTTTGCTGACTGGCAAGACTTTGGTCTCAGTTGGGAAGGACGAAGATTAGAGGAAACAGTAAGAAGCACGTCATTGATCTTCTTCACATGGGTGACTTATGTGAAACACACTGGTAAACGAGGATCTTGAGTAGTAGGGCAACACAGCTTTCTTTGAGATTCATACAGGCTGGCCCATTCTCAGAAACTATAATAAATGTGTTTGCCTGGGAAGCGACTGTGTGTCCAAGTAAAGGATTAATGACGTTGTTCCGAGGATCGAACGAGGGGAGGTGATAGAGATGGATGGACACATTGATGGGCTGTCACATGACGTCGTGTTATTGGTCAATGATTGATGTACCAAAGCAATGGCTGTTTTCTGTCTAGCAAGCAATGGAATGACAGAACATTTGTCTAGACAGCAATGGCATGACACAAAATTAAATAATCTAATACATGAGGTCAACCTGCCTCAGGATCTCTTCTGTGTTATCGTCCCTGCGACTCTGTGAACGTGGATCAAGTGCGGACATATTGCTTAACCATTGCTCGGTCACCATCGTTTTCAAAATGGTGACTCTTCAAAATGGCCGCAAGTGCATGTCACGTGACCTTCGCATACAACTAAAAGTAACACAAATCTCCAACCAGCCTACACAAGAATCGTTTCGTGTAGCACACCACGGTAAACTCGCTGTGCCCAACCTGTTTTGGCTCCGTGTACTTTGGGACAAGTGCAAAATGAAAAGTTTACCTCTCCTACACTCTTTAGTTAAGCGACAATGGCAAACTTGGACACGCACAGCCTTTGGCAGACAAATCCCTATGTAATCAGTAATCATAAATAGCCAGTTTACTTAGCGTGTTCTGCCAAAGTGGTTATCCCACGTTACTGCACATAGTTTCACAGTTGAAGAGCCGACTGGCTGAATAGACAGACATACAGGCAGACGGACGGACAGACGAAATGATAGACGAATGGCCGGACGGACGGAAGGACGGTGGGGATAGATGGACTGATGGATGGTGGATGGATGGAATGGATTGCGAAGCGTGGGTTGACGCTAAAAGAAACGGTATTTATAATATTGAAAAAAAATATGTCCATAATGTGTTCATAATAATGATTTTTTTTTTTTATGGTGGTGCATTCAACAAAACTGCGAACCAGTATTCGTAGTGCCCTCATAAAAAATGTCACAATGATGTTACGAGCTTTAATTACTTCCCAGAATAACAATTAATTTATTTTGGGATTCTTTTGTTCGATTCAGCAAGACGGAAACTGCTTATAATAATTCGAGTCAGTCACCTTTCATTCATCAACACTAGTTGGCAAGGCCGTGTGTTGGGGAAGAGGGGAAGCTAAGATCTTTGGGCGTCGGTATTGTAATTATGACGTTGGATATGAAATGTGGATGAAAGCGAGATTGGTGGTCAAGAACGACAGAAATGGCAAAAAAAGGAGGAGAAGGAAAAAGAGGAGGAGAAGAAGAAGACGAAAACAAGGAGAAGGCGAAAAAGGAGAAGGAAACGGAGGTGATAAAGAAGAAGAAGAAGAGGAGGAGGAGGAGAAGAAGAAGAAGAAGAGAAAAGAAGGAGGAGCAGGAGGAGGAGAAGAAAGAGTAGGAGAAGGAGGAGGAGAAGGAAGGAGGAAGAGGGAGAAGAGGAGAAAGAGGAGGAAGAGGGCGGAAGAGGAAGAAGAGGAGAAAGAGGTGGAAGAAGGAGGATAAGGAGGAGGAAGGAAGAGGAATAGGAGGAGGAGGAGGGACAGAGGACTAAATTCTGATATAGGAAAGAATGTGCAGGTTAAAAAACGTATAACAGTAGCGAGGGAGTAGATCTGGGAATAGTTATACACTTGCAGCAGAGATGCAATTAAATAAGTCTGAGGAGGCGGTTGCAGCAATAAAGATGATATCATTGATAGTGCATGCTTGTATCTAATATGAGCAGTGTTGGCATGCAGCACACAATATGATAGTTGTAAAATAGCAGTAGCCGTGATAATGAAAATATTAGAGTTGTAGTAGAATTTTGCATTATGCCCAGAATAATTGCAGTTTTAATTTACAGCAAACTTGGTGGTGGTAGATCTGGTGGTAGTTGAAATAAAAGGATAGTGGTAGTGGCAATATTAAAAGTTGTGGTAATAGTGGTATCACAGTGGTGAGTAGTAGCAGTAGTAGTAATACTAGTAGCAGTAGTAGTAGTAGTAGTAGCAGTAGTAGTAGTAGTAGCAGTAGTCACAGTAGTGGTAGTAGTAGTAGTAGTAGTAGAAGTAGTAGTAGTAATAGTAGTAGTAGTCGTAGAAGTAGTAGTGGTGGTAGTAGTAGTGTAGTAGTAGTAGTATGAGGAGGAGTAGTAATTGAGGTAGTGGTAGCAGCAGCAACAGTAGTAGTAGTAGTAGTAGTAGTAGCAGTAGTAGTAGCAGCAGCAGTAGTAGTAGTAGTAGTAATCGTAGTAGTAGTTGTAGTATTAGTAGTAATAGTAGAAGTTTTGTTGTAGTAGTAGCAGTAGTAGTAATAATCGAAGTGGCAGAAGTACTCGAAATGGTGGTGGTGGCGGTGGTGATGATGGTGATGATAGTAGTAGTAATAGAATGTAGAAGCAGAGATAGTAGCAGCAACAGAAGAAAGAGTAGTCACTGCGGTGACAGTAGCTATAATAGGAAGAGGAACCTCATTTGAGACGACGGTGCATACATCACTGTCAGCTGCTTGCGTAATAGTACTTAATATATCCCTTAGCCACTTAAAGACCTCTCTGACCTACAAATGTCTCACTCTGTAGTCTATGTAATACATGTTTCGTATCTCATAAATTACGATGTACACCTCATAAACACTGTTCTACCTGGTCTACCTAGAAGGACCGGCATCAGCTATTTTCGTCCACAGGCTCAGCCCCAAAACCACCATGACGAATGAATTATACTATGACCTTCTCACAAGGGTCCTCATGTTTTTTTTATTGTATTTTTTTTCAGAATGGTTTCCTGCTGTTTTCTTCTTCTAGTTTTCTTTTATCTTTGGAGCTTTTGTCATGCTGTCAAAGAAATGTCATGCAACAGTCCCTGCTTTTCTCTCTTTTTTTTTTTTTATGAACGTATAGCATGTTTCTAATGCATAATACATTGTGGTCAAGATGGACCCAACTCAAGGAATGTAAGATATTTGCATAACATACAACAGCAGCTCACGAACCAGGACACTAGGTATTAGTGGGCCGATACCTACATTTTTTTTAGTATGTCGATACTCAAATTACAAGATCAAAGAGTCGCAAGTATCGATTCTATGTCTGATGCTTTGTTCTGGATACCATCTCGATACTTTTGATCCTTCCGATAATCTTCGATTGCTTTGATACTTTTCGATACCTTTGGATATTTCAGGGGTTTATGAAAGGGAGACAAGTGGCTAGTTTGGTAGTAAGGATCCGACTAGAATTAATTTTGATCCTTTCAATAAAATTCTTTGCGATAAAAAGACTGAAAGCTCATTTGATAATGCGAAATGGAACAGGATTGAAATAGCTATCGATACTTTCAATACTTTTCGACACTTTGAATACCTTTCAATACCTCTAGGCTTTACACTGAAGAGAACGGTAGGGTGTTTGCGACTAAAAATCTCAACAGAATCGGAATTAATATAGTTTCGTTCGATGCTAGTTTTGGCAATCTGAAGAGCTGTAGCTAGTTTGATACTGATAATCGGAATTAAAATCGAAATTAATTTTGATACTTTCATTATTTTCAATACCTTTTGATACTTCCGATACATTCAACACTAAAAAGAAATTCCTAAATATGAACGAATCGATATTTAGAAGAGATAACTCCTTCCATTAATCCTAGAGGACTTTCGTTCTTTCATTTAATATCGCAAAGCGCGAGTGTGGTACGAATATTCCAGAGGACCAATCGATCGTGTCTGGTTAAAAGGTGTTCGAATTTGTAAGCAAACTTTGATATAGCCTACAAACAATGAATTGCAGATCGGAGCAGGTGTGTGTGTGTGTGTGTGTGTGTGTGTGTGTGTGTGTGTGTGTGTGTGCTTATATGTGTGAAGGTGGGAGCGGAGGAGAGTAAGGTTTGATGACGTATGAACTAGATTTTGTGTTATTTCAGTTGTTGGTTTCGCGTGATGTTAAAGTATATTATCGGAAGTGTTTGTTATTACTGTTTGTATTTTCGTTATTTGACGTAATGCCTGTGATTAAAGAAACTTGAACTTATAATTCACCTTGTCTACGACGCAGCCCACGCCCATACTTATGCACAGACAATATACAATAACCCGGACACAACTCCGTCAAAGAATGCAAGAGAAAAAAAAAACAGAGATAAGAAAAGCAGGTTATATAATTTCTGCACTTTTAATTTTGCCGTATAAGAAAATATTTCAATATTCAATAGGTCTATATATTCGATATAACTATGTCGATATATCTAGAATCGGTATATGTCAGAAGGTTTATACTGTAGTAATTACCGAATTAGGCAAGATGATCAAATATTTGGTCAAATCTAATAATAAATCGAAAAAAACAACAACACCCCTTTAGTGAGCTTGGTTTTATTTCTTTTTGTTTGTGTGTGCGTTTTGCGCCTCTTTATGTTATGCTCGTCATATTCTAACTGCTATGCTTTATATGTATCGTTTGCTCATATGTATACCATGCATGTATATCTGAGCTAATAAAGTTATTGTTGTTGTTGTTGGTTACCCATTATCTACCTTACCTTCCTGGGAAGCGCCTGGATGCCTCAGCTATTAAATAAAAAACCCACACAGTTTAATTTCAAGGGCGTTATTTAATACATCTCCGTTCATGGACGATTGAGGAAATAGAAAGAAGGTCAGAGACCTGTTGGGTTTCGCTGTGTGGTTTAATTTTAATCGGTAAAGGGCAAAAGGGATATATAAGTTAAGGACAAAAAAGGTCAGAGACCTTTTGATTTTTTTTTTTTTCAGAGCGGGAGGGTAGAGAGAGAGAGAGAGAGAGAGAGAGAGAGAGAGAGAGAGAGAGAAAGAGAGAGAGAGAGAGTGGGGGATACAAGAGAAAGGAAGGAATAATAAAAAAATTGTAAGACAAACATCTACCATTACTATATTCTAGGAGGCCTCGTAATCTAAGTGCTCTCAATGGACATCTCATGCCATGGGCGTATCTCTCTCTCTCTCCAGTTACCCTTCCTCCAACACACGATCCCACAACGTAACGAAAAATCATCCAGTCGCTAAGTTTGCGTAACGCTTAGTTACCTGGTCCAACAAATAAAATCAGTTCATCGTCACTTCGATTACCAAAGGTCCATATTTGATTCCGAATCTAATCAAACGATACTTGGTATTTAAGAAAAAAAAAACCCCGTTAAATTTAGAACGTAAACATTGACAGCATTTAACTGCTTGGGACAATAAAAAACTGAATTTAAAATGTATTTAAAAATGTGTAGGTTTTGTCTCCTTTTCCCTCTCCTCATGCCAATCAAATCTGACAAATAATTCAAGTTATTCAACATTTCATGCATTTTTTTTTCATCTCACTCGTGACAACAAAATTCACATTCAAGTACGCATGTGGAGATCTGCACCTGAACACACTCGACTGTGCTGTGCGCTGGCTGTAAGCTTAAAATTTACAAGTCAGTTTTGTCATAAACTGCGAAACACCACTACTTCGTTTGGCCGTCAGAAATTGTTTCAAGTATTACTCCCAATATAGTGTAATAAAGTAATCGATTACCCTATGTCTTCGAACGAATGCATATTTTGCTTTAAAAAAAAACACCTCTAATGTCGTATCGGCGAACCCCAGCGCGTTCGACGTAACCCATGATACATCACCCACAGGCACGTAGAATCTCAAGCTAAGCATTTTGCAAAGTTTTGAAAGTCTGTCTATATCAGTATTGAATCTATAACCTACTTAAAGTTGCGCCTCCCGATCATTACAGCCGTAAGCAGAGCCCCATCTACAAACGGCTGTGGACACTGCTTC
This sequence comes from Ellobium chinense, assembly GCA_033807755.1. Taxonomy (NCBI): domain Eukaryota; kingdom Metazoa; phylum Mollusca; class Gastropoda; order Ellobiida; family Ellobiidae; genus Ellobium; species Ellobium chinense. The sequence continues at coordinate 1,813,425 of JAWQUT010000073.1, forward strand.
GGCTCAGATGGATTTGTTTTCATACTTCAATTAATTTTTATATTAATTAGCTTTCCAGTAACATTCAGAGGAACAGTAAGCCAGTGATTTACAAAATCGCTATGCAGCGTTAGATCTAAATCCTTTATTCGTGAAATTCAGGGGGAAAAAATCACGCTCCAGTGTAAAGCATGTGCCTAAATTCTAATACATGATGTGTGCCTTTATGCCTCTCCTCTCTTCATCTTTTGTACCCCCGGGCGGGTCTTTAATAATGACCTGTATGAATTATTAATGTGCATATTGTGTTCCCCAAGATGTACTTTAAGACAAGTGACCTGTTTTATAGATATGCTTCATGTCTTGTCTCGTGTATTGTTGAGCTATATATATATCATGAATTTGGGGTCGTTCAAGTTCACAATGAGAAGAAAATAGCCCTGTAATAATAACTAATGCACGAAGTAATAATTATGGAGAGAAATCCTTTTATTTTCTCCTTGAATCATCCCTGTAGCTTTTATGTGTCATGAAATATTATTCCTATATATTATTATTCCTTAGCCGCTCTAGGTTATGTGTAGATTATATAATAGACAAGGATTGAAAACGAAATGCGCGAGACTAAAGATTTTGTTCGGGTTAAATAGTGTTTCGGTTTAAGCAGAGTAGCCTTAAAATAAAAGAGGAATATAAACGGGCCTCTTGTTTTTTTTCCTTTGGTTTAATTCGTTTTAATCGTTGTCTATATTACAAAAGAAAATAAAAATTCGAAGTAAATGACGAATGCACGAATTAAGATAGGAAAAAGATCTGATTTTCTCATTGAATCATCTCTTTAATTATTTCATTTTGTTTTCCTTCGGTTTAACCGTTTTCGTTTTAATCATTCTCTACTGTACAAAACAGAATACACATTCTTGGAGTAGTGACGAATGCACAAAATAATGTGGACAGAAAAAAAAGGTCTGGTTTTCTCAATGAATCATCTCTTTCACGTTTCGTGTGACACTGCTGAACCAGCTTACAGTCACGACTTCTTAGCTGCACTAAGGGCCGTCTTAATTGTATACACAGCAAGAGATTATCGCTTGAAAGGTTTGAATAACGTCTGAACAAATTTTTTTTGGAGAAAAGTTCTAATCACATTGTGGTATGTGAGGATGCGTAATGACATAATACACTTTAAAATTGAAACAAGAATCCATGAATGAATAAATCAAGAAATCAATCAGCCAATCAGCACTGTAGTCAATCGACCAGACAGTCATTTCACTTATTAATTAGTTAATCAACCCATTCTATCTAACTATCAATCGAATATCCACAACGTTCATACAAGATTAATGACAAAGTCTATTTATTTTGTATTTATGGCGGTTTACTACAGTCTCAATCATTTTCTTGGCCAATCTTGATAAGCCTTTCAGCAATTTAACATCTGCGGTTCTAAACAGTTCTAAGTACTTTACCATGCTGCATCGGTTATGATAATATCTGGGCAAAATTAGCCTTTCACGCTGTTCAGTATACGCGAAATAAGTTTAACGTCGGCAATAGCGTACAAAAAAGTAAGGGGTCTTCCTTTTCGACGTCAGTTTATACCTTACGATGTAAGCTACTGGCTTATTGTGCATTCGATTTTAAATCTCGTATGTAGGTAAGACAAAAGACACAAGTCTGGATAAGTGAGTAATGCACGGAATGGCGGGAAGTGAATGTGCCGGTTTGTTTTTTTTTTTTCTTCATTTGGGCGGTCTTCTCTTTATAGCCTTTAATAACAAGGTCTGATTTTAACCCTTGAGTAACCGTGTACAACAAATGTCGAATGCTCCGGCAGCATTCTGACTGCCGCGTGCGACAAAAGTCGAAATTATACTGCCTCGTGTCTTGACGACGAAAAAAAAAACAAAACCAAGGCATTATTATGAGCGAGTGACTTTCCTTGGCCCGAAACACATTTCCGCATCCGGTATATATTTTTGCAGCCGTTGATCTGCTTGTCGTTTGAGCCGTTTTCTGCTTTGCTTATGTTTGAGACGTGATTTTCTATTTTTTTTAATATATGCCTATTTTTTTTAAATTTCTGACATTCATGGTGAAATAATAAAGCTAAGGAGGTGACAGCGTAAAGAGTTTAATACAATGACAAGTAGGACCCGCAATTTTAAGACTAAGGATGACATGAGTAAACAGATGCAATGGAAGATATTCAATCTCTCTTTTCTTGTGGTGCGGTGATAGTATATATTTATACTACCCTGCGCTCGCTACCGTTCAGTGCGGCAATAGTATACGCATCTCTCAACCACCTCTACCTGGGACGATCGTATTTATGCAGCCGTGTATTCTGGCAAAAACGGGTGCAAATCGTCAGGCAATATGCGCTGATCCGCTATAACATTGGTAAAACTAGGTCACACAGCCAGGGAGCTGCATAGCGCGTGGTCAGCTAGCGCTACTGGTGTTAAACCTGCGCCATCCGGTTTTACCCTTCGGAAGGCAAGCCCCGTCTACAAAAGGTCTTGAACACTGTCTCCACTCAAATGGATGTGCTTTCATATTAAATAATAACAGGACTTATTTAACCCATATCAAAAAATCTTTGCCGCAAAGTTCGGAGAGACAGTGAACTACCGATCTGTAATTATTCAGAAATCATCTTTCGGGTGACATTATTTAATTTCTTGAACGAGCTGAAAAACTGAAAGGCTCGCTCGGGATATAAAAAAGATACTAAACATCAAGGGTCACTTCCTTAATTAAGAATTCAGTCGCACAGTTCATCTCGGGGAGGGCAATTATTGTGAATTTCATGAGTAACACTTTTCATACTGCGTAAATATTTTGCAGATCGCCAGCAGTTTATTGGCCATCTGAAAATTACAGTAAAGACAATTGATATACATTCCATCTCGGGGAGGGCAATTATTGTGAATTTCATGAGTAACACTTTTCATACTGCGTAAATATTTTGCAGATCGCTAGCAGTTTATTGTCTCTCTGAAAATTACAGTAAAGACAATTGATATAAAATCATCCAGACAGTAAATCCATTTGAATCCAGGCAGTATGCACGGTAATTTCGTCAGCTGTATGACAAACCGGCCTATCGCTAAAAATAGTAACACAGTTTTTTTGGGGTTTTTTTGTGCGGATTTCGAATGTTTACATCATAAACTTACTATCCTGTAAAGGATTTAGAAATTATGAAGTAGTTTTTGTAAAACAAAAGTCCGACCAACCGGCCAATCGCCACTTTTTCCTACTTGGATGTGTGGCGAAGCGGCCTATCGCGATAGACAAGTACGCTGTACAAAGCTCTACCCCAAATGAGGATCTCAGCTGTCTGGCATAGCGGCCTATCGCGTTAAAATGAACAATTTGCTGTAAAAGATAATCCCCCATGAAGGCCGGTCTACGTTTTTTGCGAAAGGTCACATCGCTATTATCAAAGACCCTTATCCTCTTCGCTAAAAATTAAGATTATTTTGAATATTATCCATTAAAATCACCTGAAAGTGCCATTATTATGTCAGCCTCAGATCTTAATCTAAAAAATGGCGGCGACTATAGACGATCTGTGCCATAATATCGTTAATTCTAAAACATAAAGCTTATGAGAACACCTTATTTGCAGCGTTACTAGTTAAAAATACAACGACATTGTTGGACGGGCTTGTCTTTCGACAGTAAAAGGCTAACAACCAGATAGCACAGCTTTGGGAGGGCGGTATGCGGTCCTGATTTTCTCCGAACTTCATTTTTTTTTGGTGGCCTACAATGTATATGTATTTCGTCAAGATGGGCGACATGATAAAGAAAAGCTGGTACAAATCTTTTCTTCGCTCTCTTTGTCCGGTCTTTTCGTTTCGTTTCATTCTTTCTTTCTCCTTATTTCAATGTCTGTCATTGATACTGTCAATGACAGACAAAGAGGGAGCGAGAGAGCACAAACAGATAGACAGACAAAGACAGAGAGAGAGAGAGAGAGAGAGAGAGAGAGAGAGAG
>JAWQUT010000073.1:1850054-1879497 GCA_033807755.1 Ellobium chinense
AACCCCCTTTAAAGATACAGGAAGCCTTGCCGCTGTACTTACTTACTACATGTGCAGGGTATGAATGACTTTTGTGTTTCTTATTAAAGAGTAAAGCCTTTACAAATGTAAGAAGTGTGAATGATTTCTTTTACGTCTGAAGCCACATACAGAAGCACATGATGAACTAAAATTCCACTGGACAACTACAAAATTTCAGGTGTGTGAATAAAAGTAAAGGGACAAGCTCGTGAAATAGCTACGCAGTTTTCAATACAAAGCCACCTAGATCCATGATATCGGACATGCCATCATTTTTGTCAATGCCAAGTTGCGTGGCGGCCTGAATTTGTATCTTTAGAAAGACCGTATATTTTGAGCAACTAATTCCTCTTTGTAATGTCTTGTGTAACCGTCCTTTGTTTTCTGAATGTTGCGTTGTTGCCTTGGTCAGAATTCAGGGCAATGCTTTGATGTCTCAATAGGCCTTTGTCCCAATTCAGAAATTTTCTGCTCAGGCGTGGCAATCCCATTCGATGAATGGGTCATGATATTAGTACTTATACTAATACTAATACTAATACTAATACTAATACTAATACTAATACTAATACTAAAACTAATACAAATAGTATTATCACTAATACTAACAATAATAATAAAGTGCATGAACGTTTTAAGATTTAAAAGAAATCACTGATGCAATTTACACACCAAGGCATATACCAAAATATATTCATTCTGCAGGGTATCACTGAGTTTAGACACTTGACTGACAAGCTGTAAAAGTAATAAAAATATTTTCTAACAATTGTGTCCTCAGCATTTATTTAAAGACGGTGTAGATTGTTTGCTTTGCGTATACTCGTCAGTAGTTTATTTTAAACAGCCTGTAGACGTGAGAGCTCTCTTTCCAAGTCATTACATATTTGTCTCTGGCAAGAATGTTCAAAACACAAACCTTGTTTATGTTCTTTGTATATATTATTATTGCAAAATCGCATATTATTTATGGTGACATTTTGACCTTTGTCACGGATCACGTGCCTATGGGGAAGCGCTACACAACCATATTAGCACTCTCGCGCACATACAACCGCACACATCGACACACTCATACAAACACAGCCGTATGGCATACCACAAATGCTTTTTAAAAAATTAATTGTGTCTTACCTGATGGGTATACAACTTGGTGGCGTATATCGATCGCCTGGCAGCTGTTCAATTTCTGGAGACCTTACCAGGGACTGGTAACTTTGTCTATCTCTCACGCCTTCCAGGAGTTCTCAAATCTGGATGAGTCTTGATGTTCCCTTTCCTATACACTGTGACTTGAAGTGCAAAATGAGTTTCCTGAGCTTACGCAAGTCCAGTTTATCAGGAAGAGAAATACTGTGCGGTTAATTGTTCATCCCAATATACAGTCGACTCCATTTAACCGCAAACCATTGATAACAGTTTGGGTATTTTTGCTGTAATACATTTTTATTAAACTATGAAGCATTATTAACACCAATATCGTTTATTCGCAACGTTGTTTATGCCCTAATGGAGTTGCGACTGTGATAGAATTAACTTAATCGTCGATTTCACATAATCGCATCTCGCCTTATCATAATTTTCGCTGACTTAAAAAAAATAAAAAAATATATACAATCTAATTGTCGAGAACAAACACGGTCATATAATTGTGCTCCCAGGATTAGCTGCAATATTCTCCATCCTCTCTTGAAGTGGAGAGTAAACAAAGCTCACAGTGTGTTAATGCTCTTGCCCTAAAGCATAACTCACCAGAGAATAAAAGAAGTTTCAGTTAAGAGGAATAGTGATTATTTATTTATAAAAATAGTATTTGTCAACTGAGGAAAAAAAATATTGCCCTGAGTTGGAATTTCGATTAAGTGGTTTTGCTATACGCAGAATTAACAATACTTCATTTTTAAAAGCACAGACAGTGAACAAGTGCATGCAATGCTTTCTGAGAACGTTGTAATCCTAATATGTTCAATGCAAACGTAGAAAAAATACTTGTATGCTGGGCTAATACCTGGCGGCTGTGGGGGGTACATCAGAAAGGACGTTCATAAGAAAAAACAATCACTCCAGAAGTCATTGAACCCTGGTCGTGCTTTAGTTTACAGTTGATGTGAAATGTAGGGTGATGATCATGTCAAAAGGACTGAGCATGTCTGAGCTGCAGCAGGTGTGCCACACGGAGATGCCTTCTTAATTCTTATTAGACTTCCACACTATAAGCGCAAGCTATCGTTAAGAGTGACGATGTGCTTGCCGCAGTTTTGATGCATGCTGCGTTACAACTACCCAACAAATTAATGTTCTGCCAGTATGTCCACTTCGCCAGTCGGTAAAAATATTTCATTTTCAGTTTTATTGATGTGGATTGTTCATAAATATGGAGGTCCCTAATTTAAGACTACCTATAACCCAAGAACATCAGTAGGCGCTTTTTTTATGTACATTTGAACCTAATGACTATCTTTCTTAAACATTTTTTCCTTAAGGGCAGTAAGCTAATGCCGAAAACTTCTTGAGAGTTTTATCATTATTTATTCTAATAATTGAGAGATTGCGCATTGACGATGGGAGCTCTTAACATTGTAAGAATTATATGAGTGCGTTGGTTATGACAGCACCCTTAGTGGTGTTCAGCATGCAGAGTTAATGTAATTCTTACGATGATAAAAGATCCCGTGTAAATGCACAAGTTCTCAAATAATTTAAATAGGCGTTTCAGTTTACACACACACAAAATAGAAACATGTCAAACGTTTAAAGTGTTTCCGACTACCCTGCCTCGCCATTTTGTTACAACTTTAACACACAGCCGAGCCAAGCAGCTTAATTAATCTCACAAGTCTGTGCGAGGGTGGGGAGCTGTAATATTACAAATAAAGAGGACATGTACAGTATACATTGAATTAAACCACCCGATCCTTAGAACACACGCTGTTATCATCATGATAAACAACAACAACAACAACAACAACAACAACAACAACAACAACAACAACAACAACAACAACAATAACAACAACAACAACACCAACACCAACAACAACTATAACAACAACAACAACAACAACAACAACAACAATTATAACAAGAGCCAACTAATGTGCTATACCAGCGGAGATGTCGAGATAGGCCTACCTCATGTCAAGTACGACGTCACATCATTTATGTGTCTAGTAAACTACGTCACTAATGGCACCACATTCCTGTGGGATCGCATAACTGTCGCATGGACAATAGGCCACACTCTATACACTAGCAGAATACACTAATAGAGTTACTGGGTGCAAGTCACGAGCATCACAGCTGACCGACCTCCAGTGTTATAAAATGTGAAGAATTGATGAAATCTTAACCAGTTATTTAAGATAGTGCTTGATTCAAATGCCCATAAAGAGAAAGGAAGCCCATTACATGAATTATTGCTCCTGACCTCGGTAAAGTGCGAAGCAGTGATTGCAGCGAGTGCCCTGGTATGAACCTGCTCTGATGGGATCAATTCATCATGTAAAAACACTAACGGGGATTTCCCATGTCGCAGGATGTAAGTTGTTTCTGTAAGTTATGCATCTTTAAGTTGCCTGCTTAGAGAATCTCTCTCTCTCTCTCTCTCTCTCTCTCCCCCNTCTCTCTCTCTCTCACACACACACACACACACACACACACACACACACACACATATACACTGTTTCATTCTCTATCTCTCTCATCCTGGTAAGCCATCTCTCTCCCAGCTTTCATCCCCATCTCCATCCCCAACATCCACTAGAGGGTAAGAAGGTACGAGAAACGTGACGAGGAAGATGAAAAACACTATTCTGTAACTTGAATAAGAAATAAAGGAATAAGAAAAGTCGTTTTATTTTCATATTTGTATCACAAAGTACAAACTCCATAAAACAAAACTATAAAACTAATTATTGGCTTTAGAATAAGATTAACACAATAAATCGTCATCTCTGTTACATGGATGTATGTACAAGTGTCCCAGGAAGCCCTTTAACGTATATGTGAACAAAAGCGTATGGTGAATATAAGTAACAAATATGACATACGCCCTTGTTCAACGGTTGACAGCAACGATATGGGAATCCCTAAGTAATCAAGTGAAATAGTTGAATTGTGTAATTTTAATGTCTTTAGGAGAGGGCTTGAAAAGGGAAAGGCTGAAGGAGAAAGAGGGTAAGAGAGAGGTGGAGAGAGGTGGAGAGAGAGAGAACAGAGAAAAGGAGTGAGAAAAATAGAGAAAAAGAGGGGAACAGGGATAAGGAAACAAAGAGCAGGACATCGGGAGAATAAGATGGGGAAAAAAAAATTAACGATCACGAGAGAGAAAAGCAACCGTAAACATTAAGATAATGATGAATGATCCTTGAAACTGTTTAATAACTGGATCTACTCAAGAGTAACTTCTATGGTTGCTTGCTTAAATATAATTATAAAACTTTCTCTAGCTACATTAATGCTGTTAAAAACCAACTAAAAGCTTCCTGCATGAATAAGGCTTATCTCATAATAGGATTGCCCACCCATCCTCACCCTCCTCGCCGACTTTCTAAACTTCTATCAGATAACTAGAATATACTGCCGATTATACGCTGGGTTAATAGCTGGCGGTTTTGGGAGTTACACCAGAAAGGTGTACCTAAAATCAAAAGTAAAAAAGTAACCCTGTTGGGCTTCTTACGATGACGATTTGAAACACAGAATGGGGGGNGGGGGGGGGGGGGCTTTATTTAAAATGACAGAGACATAATGTCGAACTCAACATGTCCCTAAGGATTCAAGCTAAATCAAACTGCATAATATCACAGATATAGGTAGATTGCCTATCTCAGAGTCAGGCAATTTGCAAACTGGGCTATTGTTTGTGCTAGCTACAAACGAGAACATCCATCAAATGTCACAGTAACAAAGAAAAACACCAAAACTTGAGATTGGCATTCTTTTTTGTGTGCATTGTGTAACACAATTGTTAATCCCTTACCTGAAAACTCTCTCTTAATGGGATAGACCAACTACCTAATACTGTGACAGTAAGACACTCTGAATTCAGATTTTTTGGAATGTTAAATAATACAACTAAAATCCTCATGCAATGTCACATTTCCTGCCTATTTTTCTAGGGAAAAAAGATTCTTAACAATCTGAGCCCTTTGAGCGTGAAAACAGTGTGTGAATATATATAATAGTTGATCCTATCGTACAAATCATAAACAAACTCTGCTTATTACTGAGGTCTGCAGATAATAAAGCATAATAATAATCATCAAAGAAACGAGGAGACGAAAGAAACATTGAAACACAACAAGGACAAAAAGAAAAAAAAAGTGGACAGCTTTAATGGTCACAGCAACAAGATAAGTGACAACAACAATGACAACGACCACAGAAATACCCTCAGTAACACTCTAACAAACCCACGTATAACGGATTTATCTAGTTGAGGTTTTCAAGTAAGTTCAACAATAACAGCAACCACAACAACAACAGTAGGAGCATAAAATGAACAAGAACAAGAAAAGAACAACAATAGCAATAACAATAACAATACCGGTAACAACAACAATAACAACAACAACAACAATAACAACAATAGCTACAGCAACAAAACAAAGAAAGACAACAACAAACACAGCAACAACAAGAGGTACATCAACAAAAGAAACAATCACTTATAAGAAACAAAAAGATTTACATTTGAAATCGAATTTGCCCAACTACATAGGCTATAACTGATAGTGAAAGAATTACAGTACATTTCATATTATTGTAGCATTTTTCACTTAAACACAATATCTTTAACAAGTATGTAAAAGCTGAAATCAAGCAGCGCCTGCTTAGCTGTAAATTTTTCATGTACTTTTTTCACGAGAGCAAGGCAAAAATATTACGATTTCGTTGTCTCGAAAGTAGAATAAAATAGAATGCCTTGAGGGAACCCTTCAAATTTTGTTCATTTGGCTCTGCGTTGATTTTTCACTGAGATGGCTATTCCCAGCATTAAGACAAGTATATTACATCTGATTTAAAGGGAAAAAAAACCAACCCAAAACAAAAATAACTAGACCAGGTCTATGTCGTATCCTCGCGATATTTTATGTTGCTGTTATTATGTAGATCTTTCAGAATTTTTCGCCCTTGTCACCGTTTGAAAGTCCCTCTAAATTGTGCTAAATGAGCTTTAATTGATTTTATTTTCTGTAGTCGTAAAATACTCTTTTAATAAAACCTTCTTATTCAAAGCCATGCCACAAAAAAAAATTGAACGACAGTAAATATTTTGCACTCCTATGGTTTGTTCTATTTTGACATTTGAAGGAATTGGTCCTCACCAAAAAAGACATTTACAGTTTAAAGTAATATAATTTCGAAATTGACCTCATTCACAGAAACCCACCAAATTATAATGTAAGGACCATTAAAAAAATATGTATAGTTTATTTACAGGTAATCAAGACACAGCCTGATTAATTGTTACGCAACATCACAGTCGTGCTTAGAAAAACACTGATAAAACAAGGCACAATGCACTGACTGAGACAAAATTATAGTGATGGCCAGTACCAAACAGTCGTGCAACGACAAAACACCATATAAGCAAATTACTAGTGGAAGATAATGCGGTGTTTTGCCGTTGCAAGAAAGCAAGGGGTTCCACAAGGCTGATCACTGAAATGTTTTAGTTTCTCCTTATCGTTAGACTGCCTCTCAATGGCAAGTTTGGGGTGGCCAAAGTAGTTTCACAGTGACTAACGTATGAATTAGGATGTCAAGGACATGCCTTTACAGGCAGGGACTCTAAATTTTATGATCTTTCAGATAGATACTCTAAAATTCAGCTTCTTTCAGACAGATACTCTAAAATTCAGCCTCTTTCATCTAGACTTAATTTTATGTCAGGTAGAGACTCTAAAATTCATTATATTTCAGATAGAGAGTCTAAAATTCATTATCAGAGAGAGAGAGAGAGAGAGAGAGAGAGAGAGAGAGAGAGAGGTTAATCAGCTAGACATACAATTTCAGTTCATTTCACATAGATACTCTAAATATTATTTTCTTTTAGAAAGAGGTTCTAAAATCTACTTTGGTCACTTCATTTTTGTGGGGTCTATCTTCCTGTCGGATCAGATCCATGGAGAGCTATCCTGTCGAGTGCTTTACCAACATAACCAGCTACTCTGAAGTCTTGTCAAACCAGTTTTCCTTATCGAATGTGTTAACGCATATACAGTACATTAAAAGCTATACTATAACGTCATATCTAGTGCATCAACACAAACGATGTGGAAAACGGGGTGTAGATGGTTTGGGTAGAAGAGGGGGATCCAAGCGGTTTCAGTTTTCGTTTGTATTTGGACTGCTAAATACTGGAACGTTTTGGTGTAAAATTCGCGTGCAGCTCTCCTTGGATTGGACGTGGAAGATTTGCACGGTAAATTGTAAAGTGGTGCATTAATTATCGTTCCAGTCGAAATACGAACTTAACTTGAAACCAAGTAAACCTCCCTCTATGGACGTTTTGTGAAAATACATAAAGGTTTAGAAAATGGAAGAAAACGTGACAACACCCCATTTGATTTTTTTTTTTCATGGTGACTGGCAATAGAAGCTTCATGGAACGACCCGACTTCACGTCATGATGACAGTCGACTCCATTTAATTGTAATACGCTTAATCGCAACCTTTGCTTTATCTGTGCACAGTGTTTCAGGCAAAATATTATTGTGCGTTCTGAGTAATGTACACCGTGGAAAAAGTAAAATCAAAACTGCTTTTCATCCCAACAATGTTGGTTCTTAAACAGCCCCAATTAAATGGAGGCGACTGTACTTGGGTAAAGGCACTTGAAAGTCGCTTTGATCAACATTATGCAAACAATATGGTTAACATCAGCAATGTATGCATTCTCTTGCATTGCATTGTATTTTCTACACACACCCCAACAATAAATGATTGACAGACTGTCCGCGTGCAGCATGACAGCTGAAGTAAAAAACAAATCATTGCATTCCTTCACATCTTGGTGGAATTTTTTGTTTTGTTTTGTTAACACATCGAAATGTCAGTGCTATCTTGGTCTTACGGTTAGACGATTGCATACACGTACCGAAAGTTTATACGAAAATAATACACTTCAAGAGTAACGTACTTATAAAGAGTATCCTGCAGTACTTTGGTAATGTTTACAATGAAGTAGATTTCCAGCTGCAATAATTTTAATATTTAGCCATAAAAACCATGGTGTCAAGAGAGTCAATGGAATTTTTATGACGCCTTATCCTGCATAAATGGGTTAACATCTAGTGAATATAACAACGATGCTTTGAATGGCTGATTTTTTTTTTTCAGAAACATCTTCAAATTCTATGCCTCACTTTTTTAAAAAACTTGTCTGCGTATTTTGACACAAGTTCAAAAACAATAGAATGATGATTTTAATGGTCGCAGGCAGACTTTTAAAACTGAGGCGCTTCGATTAAGGTGAGTCCGGTGGTGGTATATCCCTCTCTACCATACACTGCATTTCTTGACTGGATTCATATAAGATCCCACTGGACAGTTGTATGCCCTGGCGAAGTCCTCTGAGTTCTGAAGAGCTCCGATGATTCTGAATGAGCGAAATAAATGGAGATTTTATTTTTGGTTGTTTTTGTTAAGGGAGAGAGAGAGAGAGAGAGAGAGAGAGAGAGAGAGAGAGAGAAGTGTTTGTGAGTCCAAGCAAATGGTTTTAGAAGTATGAAGTTCTTTCTGAACAGCAGCGATGACGAGGGGAGATATACAAGAAATATTAGGTAATAGGTAATATAGAAGGGGAAGAAGTGCTTGCGGGTCCAACAAAAGGCAGGAGGGATACGACAGGCATGAAGAAATAATTTGTTTAAAAATCGAAAGGAGAAATGGAATAGAATACAGCGGAACCTCAATATTCAGTACTCATTTAATAAGTATACTTTGTTATTAAGTATGAATTTCACACACACACACACACACACACACACACACACACACACACACACACACACACACCACACACACACACACACACACACACACACACACACACACACACACACACATTCATTATTAATCTACCATTTCATTATCCAGATAGATTTCAATATCAAAAATACTCAATACTAAATATATTTTTCCAGGCACCATGGAATACTTTATATCAAGATACCGCTAGTACACTCTATCTGGGTTAAGATAGTGGCCCTTTGAAGGACCAGTGGAGTCCTAGCCGTTCACGAGGTTAAAGCCAATGTGAGAACAAAAATACGCATAAGAACAGAAAGACGGGCATACTGGTAAATTATAATCTGTATGGACAGACGGACAGACGCACAGACAGAGGGAAATTGGCAGACACACAAACAGGTTAACATACAAAAAGCGTTTTGCCATCCATTTGATCTTCTGTCCGTCTGTCAGTCTATCTATCCGTTCCTTCATCCGTCCGTCCGTCCGTCCACCCATCCCTCCATCCATCCATCCATCCATCCATCCATCCATCCATCCACCCACCCATCAGCATAGCCAGATAGCTAAAGACAAGCTAGTTCCTCGGATATATATAACGACAACCATACATTCATGTTTACCTGTATACTCCGATAGGATGGACACCATTAAGGACCTGGCTGATTGTTCGTTCCAATGTCATCTTCTCACACCAGACCTGGGAGGGATTTTTTTTAGGGGAGCGGGGAACAAACATAGCACATTAGAGACTGACACAGATTTTACTGACAATGTCATTCGTTTCTGAAACATGCCTGACAAACTAAAAATGTCAGGGTGTCAAAACATGTAAAAAGACCTGTAGATAAGGTGATGTAGATAAGGCATCTATTTAAAAGTTTGAATTGCAAACTTAACCTTTATAAATATAAACATAAGGTATGTTGGGCCTAGGTATTAGCACGCTGTCGAAACCACTCTAATGTTAAGGACCATGTCAGGCGGTGACCGTCTTTGAAAGATGTCTGTGAAAAGATTGTGGATTTGATTCCCCTATTTCTTCCCATTAAAAATACGGCAATGGAAGTATTTTAACCTCCATTTTGGGGNCAGTTGAACTTAAAAGATAACACAGTTCGTTGATAAGGTTCAAAGAAGAAAAAAAAACAACAGGTGCCAACGGCCTACATACCTGACCATAGGCAAGGAAGAAAACTTGGTCTTGTGTTAGCCCCAGGCCGGGAAGAGTAGCTTGCTTCCCTTTTCTTGCCACAAGACTTTTGTATGCTCTGAGAATACAGCAATAGTAAGTTCATTATATCTTGCCAGTCAAAATAACAATAATAATGATACTTAATAATAATGATAATAATAATAATAATAATAATAAATTGCATTTATATAGCGTCCAATCCCTCCTAGGTGGGTTCTAGGCGCTTAGACATATTACGTTCGTTCTGTCAGATATGCAGGCATACTCAGTTCAAAAGACTACATTAAGTATGCAAAACACAGAACAAGCACCCAACTCCCCCCTCCCCCCCCCCCCNCCCCCTTCTCCCCCAACCCACTAAACTGAAGTAACCTTGTGTTTAAGCAGAAAATCCAGAAATGCTTTCATAGAACACGAATAAAGGTATCTAAGACACATGGGTGAAATCTGGTATCAAACTAACAGTGCTGTCGCGAATGAGGTTATCCAAGATCATACTCACCAAGGGAGAAAAAATTAATACACCATTCAGCACTTTGCTGTGATATTTTGTATTGATACTCCAATGCCCTCATGATGGTAAGTTGCACATCATGTAATATGCATCACAACCTATGGGAAAGGGGTAGCACTCTCCCTAAAGAAAGTAAAGTATTTTGAATTTGGTAATGGTGCTCGAAGTTAAAACTCAAGTTACGTCCCCTTACAAGCAGAGGTGATACAGCAGTTATTGTCCCTACTCGCCAAGTAGTGGTTCATCAGGCTTACCATACAAACTAGCCCATTTACGATTGATGTAGTGTATAATATGTTCTTACCTGTAACTCTCTTTGACGCCACCGTTGTCAGCTACACTTTCACCCTGAGTATTAATGCCATTCAGCTGAAATACATCATACAAAGGATAATGATAATAAACAAATCAGAAACTCTTTTATAAGCTAGGTTGTGCTCTGGCTGAAACATACCATTCTACGAAGAGGTCCTCTCCTAAAAATTCTAAATTTTTTCCAGGAACAGATTCTAATTTCAATCACATTGTCCTCATTCCACTTGTCTATGAAATGAGTACCTGGTTTTATGCAGTGAAAGATATTTTTAGAATGATAATGATCAGCACCTGTAAATGGCAGCGGCACTGTATGCTCCCTAAGGAGTTGAGAAAGTCCTAGAGAATAGCGCTGTGAAGTGACGTGAGCAGGCATTAGCCTAAGTACACTGAATGTATGATTTAGCTAAATCGATGTAGAGATAAACTCACATACCGTATTCCTAAAAAGAAAAACCAAAAAAACAACCAATAAACCTTATTAGCGAATCTGAATGTCTGACAGCTCGAAATTATAGACAGGCTCCATGAAATTCTAATTTCTAAGGTCCTATAGTGGTTCTTTCACATGGGAGCCACAGCAATGCTTCTCTGCTTGCTGTGGAATACATCTCTCCCGTCAAATCTGTTTTCCACAGACACACTAAAAACGCCATATTCAGGGATTCTCATACCATCTGATGTTTGGTTTAGGATTAGTGGCAAGATTAGGGGGTGGGGTTAGGGAGAAATGCACCGTCGAGACAATTGCTTAATATTGTAGTACTCTAAGAAGTCTCTCATAATGTGCTAGAGTGGATGCATTACAATGCGATCTGCATATTGATGCGACCACTACTTTCTATTCGCGTTGTTTTCTCTCACATCATTGCAGCTGTGCTGTTCTGGATCACTAGTTGTTTGTTGTTTCTACAAAAGAACATTTGATCACAACACAGTACATCGATTGGCAGAAGTTTGGCCAATTTCAGCACCGGGACATGCAGGTATAGTACTGGTTGCCTTCATATGAAAGTAGGTCAATGGAAAAAGCAATAGGTGGTCGTACTGAGAAGTGTTGATCGCAGAGAGAGACACACACACATACACACACATACAGAGAGAGAGAGAGAGAGAGAGAGAGAGAGAGAGAGAGAGAGTGAAAGAAAGAGACTGACCTAGACATTTTGAGTAACTATAACTGGTACAAAAAAAAAAAATCTAAGGGACAACTGGAAAGACCACCCTGACGGCAAAATCTCATAGCTATTTTTCCATCCCTTCGTGGCCGCGCCTAGGACATGCACTCTATCTTTCTCCATAATCTTGCCCCTAACCCTAAACCAAGCCCTAGATTGCAGAGTCCCACTACAGCCACAGTTCCTTACAGTCAGATCAGTTCCTTCCACTTTAAAGCCGGAGTACTGGTCCACGATACACTGTGTTCTGTTCAAGAACTTCACTCTGTCCTCGGGTTGCCACCAGTTATTCAGATTACCCTGAGCGTCATACTGGCTGCCTATAGTGGTTGAGAACAGAGAAAATGATGATGATGATGATGATGATGATGATGATGATGATGATGATGACAATATTAATCGTACTTGATATTACATTTGATGAATATTAATCCAAAGATAGGCTAATAATATCAATGATGTTGTTGATGATGATGATGATGATGATAATGATGATGATAATACAGTCGATGGTTAAGATGAAAAGGGTTAAACCGAAGTACCGATAAAACGAAAGGAAACAGGAGGCCCACGTTATTTTTTCCCTTCTTTGGCTTCTCTGCCCTAACCGAAACCCTGCTTAATCCGAACATGTCTTTGATCCCGAGGGATTTCTTTGTAACCGTTGTCTACTGTAAATGTTGCACCATGTTTAAACATCATCAAAGTCTGCCTTCCCTTCCCCTTCACGATAACATCTACAACTTTATTTTAAAAAATGACGCTTGTACACCAAAATGAAAAAAAAATCAAACAACAAAAAAAACCGCTACGCGTGTGTCCTGTGAAGTTGAAACCGCTGCATCTGCTTGTATATTTATGGCATGTCAATCAACTCATACAAACCCAGACAAAGCGACAAATGCTGATCGATCTTCAAACAGCAGTTTAGGTAGCCTGTAGCTGTTATGACAGAGCGGGAGAAAAAGACACAAGGTCCACAGACATGGAATAACAGTTTGGAGAGAAAGAGAGAGAAAGAAAGAAAGAAAGAAAGAAAGAGAGAGAGAGAGAAAGAGAGAGAGATAGCGAGACAGGGAAAGAGAGAAAGAGAGAGGGGGAGAGAAAAAAAAAGAAAGAAAGAAAGAAAGAAAGAGAGAGAGAGAGAGAGAGAGAGAGAGAAGAGAGAGAGAGAGAGAAAGATGCTGTTCCTACCCTGATCGTCAAATCCGTGAGTGATTTCATGTCCAATGACAACACCGATACCACCATAATTGGCCGCACTGTAGGTGAAACACAAAATAATAATAATAATAAAAAAAGCAATAATAAAAATAATAACAACAATAACAAATGTTATAATGATCTCAGCAACATTAATCATCATCATCATCATCATCATCATCATCATCATCATCATCATCATCGAACATCATCACCATCATCACCATCACAATCACCATCATCATCACCATGATCATCATCATCACCATCACCATCATCATCATCATCATCACCATCATCCTCATCACCATCACCATCATCATTTGTTTCACACAAAATAAAATGAAATAGTGTCCACCAGTGTCGTACTTTACAATTTTATTTAAATTACAAAAAGAAGCACACAATAAGGAAATGTCAAATTTTCGGAATTGAAAATTCCTTCATCAGGAATAATAATAACAATAATGATAAGGAAGAAAAGTATCATCATCATCACCATCATCATCACCATCATCATCACCATCATCATCACCATCACCATGTTATTATTATCATCACCATCGTCATCATCATCATTATTTGCAAAACAATTATCCCCACTGGATGTAATTAATAAATAAAGCAAGAAAATCATCATCATCATCATCATCCTAATAAAGCTTAGAAGTCTCATAATGTTGTCCAGACACTGCCTTCTCACGGGGACTTGGCGTTATTATTACCCCAGAAGGAGACATCATTCAATTAACGAACATGCAGTGCCGGTGCCATTTCTTAGGTGCTGATCACAGCATCCCGACAACTGCCTTCACTGCTTATAGCAAAGTATCCAGTTACAATGGGATGGATTGAAAAAAAAAAGTGAAAAAAATGCTTTCTTAAGATGTTAGCAACCTAACAATAGCAGAATCGAACCCATAGCCAGAGATAGGGGTTGAGGTTGGTGTTAATGGTGGTAGCGGTGATGATGATATTGCTGGTGCCAAAGTTGCAGAAGTAGAACTAATAAAAAGGCATAGATCAGGATGCTGTGCACATGGACAAACATATCNGAAAAAAAAAGAAAGAAAGAAAGAAAGAAAGAGAGAGAGAGAGAGAGAGAGAGAGAGAAGAGAGAGAGAGAGAGAAAGATGCTGTTCCTACCCTGATCGTCAAATCCGTGAGTGATTTCATGTCCAATGACAACACCAATACCACCATAATTGGCCGCACTGTAGGTGAAACACAAAATAATAATAATAATAAAAAAAGCAATACTAAAAATAATAACAACAATAAGAAATGTTATAATGATCTCAGCAACACTAATCATCATCATTATCATCATCATCATCATCATCGAACATCATCACCATCATCACCATCACCATTAACATCACTGTCATGATCATCATCATCACCATCATCATCATCATCATCATCATCATCATCATCATCATCATCATCATCATCATTATTTGCAAAACATTTATCCCCACTGGATGTAATTAATAATTAAAGCAAGAAAATCATCATCATCATTATCATCCTAATAAAGCTTAGAAGTCTCAGAATGTTGTCCAGACACTGCCTTCTCACGGGACTTGGCGTTATTATTACCCCAGAAGGAGACATCATTCAATAACGAACATGCAGTGCCGGTGCCATTTCTTAGGTGCTGATCACAGCATCCCGACAACTGCCTTCACTGCTTATAGCAAAGTATCCAGTTACAATGGGATGGATTGAAAAAAAACAAAACAAAACAAAGTGAAAAACAATACTTTCTTAAGATGTTAGCAACCTAACAATAGCAGAATCGAACCCATAGCCAGAGATAGGGGTTGAGGTTGGTGTTAATGGTGGTAGCGGTGATGATGATATTGCTGGTGCCAAAGTTGCAGAAGTAGAACTAATAAAAAGGCATAGATCAGGATGCTGTGCACATGGACAAACATATCGAGAAGTGATGTTCTTAATTTCACAGAGATAAATGCTCAATATAAGAAAGTTCAGTCCTTGCCCATTTTCAGCGATTTCCGGCATCATGAGAACAGTCAACTTGTTCAAGGTCGGGGTCATGATAATAGTCGACAAGGAAGGACAATCATCAACACCATCAGGATTATTTTCGTCAGTATCACCATTATCTTTAATGATATGGCTTTCCAGTGGTGACTTTTAGTGGTTGACATGACGTGATGGTGGTGTTGGCAAATTTGACAGTGATTATGGCAGTGAAAAAGGCAGTGGAGAGTTGTTGATGGTGGTGGTGATGATGCGGATGGTGGTGGGAGAGGTATTAAGATTGTTTACTTACTCTAGGAAAGACTGGGAGAAGAATGGAGGCTGCAGGATTCCAGCGGGGAACACTTGAAATGGAAAATAATTGATAGAATTCAAAACACAGTAGACAGCAAAAACTTTCAATAATATAAAGGAGGCTGCAGAATTCCAGCAGGGAACACTTGAAAAGAAAATAATTGATAGAATTAGGCAGTAGGCAGAGAAAGTTTCAATAACAAGCTTGAGAGATCTTATGTTTGGTGGTGTAGTTCAGAATAAATATATATTAAAAATACATATTCAAATGCTTTCAGATAGAGTATTTTGTATAATGGGAGAAATCAAGCAATGTAACCAGCATGCTACCAGCAATGTCTATACACCTAAGCATCACTAGTCTCTATGCACCTATGTTTTTGAGGGTCTCCCATAATTTGTATTTTGAAGATGGAATGAATAATGGTTGCGTTGATTGAAGTTATTTTAAATTTGGACTAGTAACAGCAAAATTGCCCATGTGTGCAGATACCCATCGTACAGGGATACAGGTCAAATGAATATAAATTGGAGAGGGGGTGGGAGTGGATCTTGGGTGGAAGGAAAAACAATGTTTACAGCTTTACTGGCGTTTCCATTTCAAATATTTACAACTTACTTAATCTCTCTCTCTCTCTCTCTCTTGCTCTCTGTCTATCCATCTATCCATCCATCCATCCCTCCATCCGTCCGTCCGTCCGTCCATCCGTCTGTCCGTCCGTCCGTCGTCCGTCCGTCCGTCCGTCCGTCCGTCCGTCTGTCTGTCTGTCTGTCTGTCTGTCTGTCTGTCTGTCTGTCTGTCTGTCTGTCTGCATGGTAACGTGGGATAACCATGTAGTGTACAATGTCACTCACCAATGTCATTTTCAGCGCGTGCAAAGTAGGCATTGACCACATACGGGGCCATTCTCCATCTGCAATAGCAAAGAGCAAACATCATCATCCACCGGAAATCAGATACTCTGAACAATAGAAAGAACAACATCAACAAAAGCATACCAATTTAGCTATCCACCTCTATTTGTCAACTGGTGTTCCTCCTCTTGATGTTAAGTCATAAAAGTTACCATGATTTATCGTGGGTCCCTGTGTGCAGTGAATAAAGCACATATAAACTAATAATAAAAACACACCGTTTGTGAGACGGTCAAACAAAATACTTTGACGCCTAGGAAATGTGAGTGACTGATTCGATTTGAAACATTGGTTTTCATTGGCTGACGCATCTCTTAAATGCAGGATTACTACTTCCGAGAGCCAATCAAAGTCAAAGCAAAACGCTCTCAGGAATTTGACTGATTGCTGCAATATGAAAAATTCATTTTCAATGGTTAACCCTAATGTATCATTTTATTTATGAAAGATTTCAGTTGAAAGTAGCTGCTGGATCATTTTTATCCTTTGGTCTTCTGAGGCTCTCATAAAACTGCTAAGATCTGATATTTTTACAGACTCCTGCTTCATAAATTTTAGTACATATTAAAACGGATCGAAGTGTTAAAGACAGCAAACAGTCAAACGAATGCATCCCATGCACATACCAACTTGATGTGACCAACTCTTTGATTACTGATGTCACGTAGGCACAAGCAGCTAAGGGGGACTCAACACACAGCAAACAACTTTAGAAACTAATGGAGCCAAAAAATATTATGTAGCTAAACAGCCTGTTCTTTTGAGACACTGCACTTGAGCATGTTTTCCAGGCCTTTAACTAATAACAATAACAATAACAATAACAATATATTTATTAGGCTCAGACAGCATCCGGTTATAAATGAGCAATATAACAATCATGATCTTAACAATCAGTTCATTCGCCCACACATCCAAATCACTCTTCCATCAATCGCTCATTCGCTCATACTTTCGTTCTCTGTCTATCTGTCTAATACCTCAGTTCTCAAGTGCCTAAGTCATGTGGTCCAGTAAGCTGTAATATCTCGTCCGTTGGAAGAAGTTTGTATCCTTATGTTACTGCTTCAGGGTACATATCTGGACTTAAGCTGCTCAAGATAGTTGTTAAACTCGTTAATTCGTCGCGTTTCTCACATAGGGACGTATGCGACATTTTGGATGTTTTGAGCTGAGACCACTTTCCGAAAGCCCAAAGTGAGATTTACGTTCTCACAAAGTGTATCGATAACTCTAACAGTTTCGGAGATATTATTAAACGGATATTGATTGGGCTTATGTTATCAATTCTCAATCTCACTGAAACTTTAAAACGTTCTCCTGAAAAACTAACAAATATCGCATTCGTCCCTTTGTGAGACTGGCAACGAATTGGCCAACTCTGTGCCCGATGTCCCTTTTATCTTCCTGCACAGTACGTGGCGTTGGCAACCAACTAATTAGTTGGCTAATTGAAGAGCATTTTTCCAAAAACTCAGTAAATGCACTTTCGTTGAAAAAGAGTTAGAGGTGTATTCAAACATGTGTTTCTGTTTTAATTCATTCAAAACCTAACTGAACTAAAAATCTGCACTCCTTTCAAATTTTCTGTCATTTAACAGTAAATATGCGTGAAGAGCAATTATCTTAGTGTTGTTTGCCTTTATTTCAAAAATATCCAGAGACTATAAAAATAATGTACTGAGTTTTGGAAAAAAATTCTCTTCAAGTGAAGGTGGCATATTCGCGGGATGCCATTAAACTGCGGCAGGTTGCGAGATAGATCCACTCAAGCTACTCACTCGTTTTTGTCCACTGGTTTTCTCAGATCCTGAATTCCTTCAATGTTACTCAGTTTGTTGAGCTCCACCAGGTTTTGAAAGTAGTTGTCAGGGACCATCGTGAACTGAGGAGAATGGCAATATGGGTGAGTGACAATATCCAGAGAGTCTTCAAAGACCGTGTAAGAGATCTCCAGTTTTGACCCAATATCTGTCTTAACTTTTACCACAACCCCCACTTCTACCTACCTTTAACCCTGGCTCTAGAGCTTACCCTAGTCCTAGCCCTAACCGTTTCCCCAATTCGTTTAATCTATCCGTTCCCCACTTCATTAAACCTATCCCTTCCTCATTTCGTTCAACCTATCCCTTCCTCACTTCGTTCAACCTATCCGTTTCCCCCTTCGTTCAACCTATCCCTTCCTCATTTAATTCAACCTATGCGTTACCCACTTCCTCCAACCTATCCGTTCCCCACTTCGTTTAACCTATCCGTAACTTTAACCTTAACCTTAACGTTACATGCCTTAAGAAATTCCCAAGTAATATAATTAGTATATAAGTATCATCTTTAGGAATCACATAAGCAATCAAAACAGAGCATTGGTCGTAAGAACCAATCCTTTTTAAAACCTCATGAACTCGTATTTCAGGGGAGATTATCTTCCACAAGACATGACATGTCTCTCTATAATATACAACTGTCACTGGATAATCGCAACTCTTTTTGAACGAAAAATTTTTTCCATGCACACTAGGACGTGCTGCGGGGAGAGAAGTAGAGGCACTGGCTCAGAACACTTATAAAACTTAAAGGCCCGTGAGAACATTGACGGACACTTCACTAATTTGAATTCAGATGCGCGCTTCATACACGGCATACACGGGTCACTATTTTTTCCAATGAGTAAAAGTTTAAATTGGTGTGAATTCGTGATTTAAACAAGACGTGGAAAATAAAGGACCCGGAACTAGAACCCTGTACAATAAATGAGTTTTCTTTTCGAATGGTCTTACAGTATCAGCTGTTAGTGGACCACTCTGACCCTCGTGAAGCTTTGATAGAATTTATATACTACCGTCCACTCGCTTCGCTTAGGTGCGGCAATAGAATATAAATATTATACACCTCTGAGCACGCGGTAGAATTTTGCACCCCGGTATCACCCGACCGGCCGGAAGATAAGGTTACAGGCCTGTAATTGTACTTTCACTTTTGGGTCCTAGAACTTAGGGGGTATATTTCATCTCCCCTTTTCCCTCTTTTGGCATGCCCTGCTTCCAGTAATAAGGGCTCCAAGGGGGAAATTTTGATATCATGGGAATCTGTGTCCATTTTACTTTATTTTACCAGGCACTATTTAGCCTTGGGCTGGAACTGCCAGGTCAAGGGTGTGCTCAGGCGGAAGAGGAGGGGTTTGGCATTGACCAGTGAAAAATGTGAGCTATGTTTACAAATAGCAACCAAGCTCAAAATTTCAATGGGCTTGCTAGGGTTGGGTCAGTCTTAAAATTTGGGGCACATAATGAGCTTCAAACTGGTATGGGACTGGGTGAAAGCTAAAACTCTGGGTTCAGAGGGCAGCTCAAAATGTTAATATAGCCATGGAGGAAAAAAGGGTCCAATCCTATTACAGGTCTGTAGCCATAACGCGTGCAACGGTCATTATCAGTAACAATGGCCACGCAGGCAACCGAAGGCTGAACCCGAGCAGTCTCGCGCTACGAGATTTAATCTCAGATCTATGCATCATGACTGCTCCCAGGTCAAGACTGAGGATTTTATAAGTAAACAAGACTAACACCCCATTTTACAAATGGGCAGGCAGGCAACGCACCAGCGGCGAAAAAATATCTAGCGCACCGAAAGGCATCATAGACGAATGCATTAGACTCGGTGAAAAATTTGGACGATTGGCGAATCGGGCGGATTGAAAAGATCTATCGGAGATTGTATTTCGTTGCTATACACATTCTTTTTTTTTTTAAAAAGGATTAAAAAAAAGAGGACTGATGTATATAGTTACATTTTGTGTATTTTCCTACGAATTTAGGCGAAAACGTTTTTACGTTACGTAGTTCTCAAGAAATCTGTGACACGAATTTGGCTGAAGCGTTTTATTAATATAGATATTACTGTTTTGGGGATTGATCTGAGCTATCCACCAGCGGCAGATATGCTATGTCATTTTCTTGTTAAGGGTGTGCTTAATGATTTGCAGGGAAAAATTACAGCTTAACATGGACTAGCTCCAATAACATGTACAGAAGGCTATGGGGAGGTAGTGTCAATCACTTCTCACTTAACGTAAGGAGGGCAATCGGGACCGTCAGTTCAAGCTTCTTTGTAGCTCTCAGGTTTTCAGCTGATGGGCAAAGGTAAACAAGCACTGAGACACAGTGCGATAGTGACAATTTGCAGCATTTTTGTCAAAAACACGGAGATCTGGCTCCAAGTCGTCTCGCTTAAGCGGGTTGCCGTCCCGCTTACATGTATACATTTAAATAGCAAAAATTCCGTTCCCCAGGCATTCGTCTCACTTAAGCGAGCGTCCCGCTTACGCGTGTCTCGCTTAAGCGGGTTCCACCGTACACCTTTTCACAGGGGGCTTCAGGTGAGCTGATTAGAGAGGGGCTCAAATCCGCTACTCAAAGGTGTTGAAGAATATAGAAAACTGGGGTAGTGGGTATAAAGGTTAGCTATATTTTGCCTAGACTATAATGCGCGTGTAACAAAAAGTGCCAATTGATGCAAGGAGATGATCAAAGGCACATGAAAGTTATGAGAGGTGGGGGAGAGAGAGAGAGAGGGAAATGGAGAAAGAAACAAAGTGAGAAAGAAAAAGAAAGAAAGAAAGAAAGAAAGAAAGAAAGAAAGAAAGAAAGAAAGAAAGAGGAAAGAAAACAGAAGAAAGAAAAAGGAAAGAAATAAAGAAGAAAGAAAGAAAGAAAGAAAGAAAGAAAGAAAGAAAGAAAGAAAGAAAAAAAGAAAGAAAGAAAGAAAGAAAGAAGGAGAGAAGAAACGAATGCAAAAGGAGAGATAGAAAGAAAAACAAAAGAGTTCAGTTTCATAAAACACATAAAATGACCTACATTTGTATAATACTTTTCAAGATCTGAATTGGTGAAGTTGTAATCTGGGTAGCCAATCTTTTGCCTCATTACGTTCACCTAGAAACAACATAGAACAATTCAGTGTTAAGTTAACGACTGGAGTTCATGCAGTCTGCCATTTTCTAACTGTTGTTTTTCCGTCTGTCTATCTGTCTGTTTGTCTGCTTGCGGTCTGACTGTCTGTCTGTCCGTTCCTACGTCCTTCTGTCTGTCTGTCTGTCTGTCTGTCTGTCTGTCTGTCTGTCTGTCCGTCTGTCGTAATGGTAGTATAAGCTGTCGTCACAGGATGTTTTCATCAAGGCGACTGTCATGTAACAATTCAGAGGACCCAACCCTGATAACTCTCAGTTAGTGTGGGTGTGGGTAGGTGTGTATGTGTATATGTGTGTGTGTGTGTGTGTGTGTGTGTGTGTGTGTGTGTGTGTGTGTGTGTATGGGTATGGGTGGGTGTGTGCGTGTGTGTGTATGTGGGTGTAGGTATGTGCTGTGTGTGGGTGTATGTGGTTGTGAGAATGTGTGGGTATATGTGACAGTGTGTGTGTGTGTGTAAGTGCACGCGTGCATGATGTGATGGGTGTCTGTGTACCAAAGATGTAAGGACAAACCAACAAACAAGCAAACAAACAAAACAAACAAACAAGCAAACAAACCACAGCCACAGCCAAACACACTCACCTTTTCGTAAGCTTTCTGTTTCGTCTCATCACTCATCCAAGTAAGTTCAGCTACCATTGATCTGAAAGCTGTCTTCAGATTCGCAATCATATCATTCATCTGTCAGTGTTGTGAAAGAAAAACGAAAAAAAGAAGGAAGATTTAAAAAAAAAAAATCAATTGCATAAAAACAATGACAACATAACATATTACAGTTAATATAACAGTAAGCGGAGCAGAAGCATGAAAATGAATCAAATTTATAAAAATTACAACTTTCGCTATGGCTTCGTGGTGGCAGTGAAGTATTATGCAGCAAGGAATTAAATAACGGAGGTTGCGGGTTCAAATTCCCCCCAAGGCAGGGAAAACACAAACAACAGGAGGACACCTGGGCGTCCTGGCCCAAATGTGGCCCAACCTCTTTGGAATGTTAAGAAATCAAAGGGCCAAAACACTTGCTAAATTGGGGTATCTTCCTCTGAATATAATCTGTTGCCGCGCTCATTCTATCCTTGTCTACTCGCCGGATGTGTACTGTATTTTTGCCCTCTGTGGTATTGGCTTATCCCAGTAAAGTTGTTATTAAAACTTTTGCTTCATTTAAATATCTGGTAGACAACGATTGGAACGAAATCTAAAAAAAAACAAAGACTTATTTTCAGTTTAAACATAGTTTCAATGTAGGCAGAAATACCTTAAAATTCGCCTGTGTGAAAGGGAAAGGGAGAGAGGAACAGGAGGTCTTTGACACCTATTGATTTTCCTTCTTTTGGCCCTATTAACATTTTGTTTTATTCTACACATACCACTGTGATTTGGGGAAATTTCTTCCATGGAGGTTAAAGTACTTCTTTTGCCCGATCTTTTAACGGGGGGGGGGGGGGGGGTCAACGCCCAAAATTTTTCACGAATGTCTTTCGAAAAATTCTGATTTGGTCACCAATTTTTTCATTTGGCTGGTTTTGACCGCGTGCGAATACATAGGCCTACACATTTTATTTTTTTAACTAAAAGGCTCAAACTGTACCTGAAACTTTAAAATTGGATGCTTTACTTAGATCACAGGTCATTTTACATATTTCTACACCATAACACTGTCTGGCAGGGCCCCCCAAAAAGGGGGATTATATATATATATGCGGATTAATTGGCTTGTACACAATGGGTGATTTGCCCTTCTAATAGGTGTCACAAACCTTCAGGTTACTTGCATTTATATTGTTTTTTCCTCCATTCGCTCATGTAAACAAAATGTGTTATTCTACAATACCATTGTGATTAGGGGATATTTCTCTCATGGGGTTTAAGGGTTAAAGTACTACTTTTGCCCGATTTTTAAAGGGGAAGAAAAAAAAAAGCAGGGGGTGGGGGTCATAGTCCAAATATTTTCACACGTCTCTTTAAAAAATAGTCCCCTCGAATTCTTTAATTTAGTCACCAAGTTTTCATTAGGCTGGTTTTGGACGGGTACTAATATTATAAGCCTAACACACTTTTTTTTTACATCTATAAGGCTCAAAATGTACCTGAAACTAACATTGGATGCTTTATCTAGATTACAGTTCTTTAATACATGTTTGTACACCCTGACATTGAATGGCAGGACCCCCCAAAATGGGAATTTTATATATATTAGTGGATTAATTGGGCTGCACAAAATGATTGACTT
Organism: Ellobium chinense; assembly: GCA_033807755.1. Lineage (NCBI taxonomy): Eukaryota > Metazoa > Mollusca > Gastropoda > Ellobiida > Ellobiidae > Ellobium > Ellobium chinense. Next base: position 1,873,879 of record JAWQUT010000073.1, read on the forward strand.
GGCCTTTTAATAGGTGCATGAAACCTTTCATAGGTCTTGAAATAGTCAGTGGCGTGCGACTGTAGAACTGCCATTTTTCGCGAAAAATGTTCAATGTCTTTCAATCAACAGGCTTCTACCGGCACTCTGAAACTGAAATTCTGGTACACTAAGAATGTTGCGCCTATACACAGATAATAAAACCATCATCCCCATCTACTGTGCTGTGTTTGTGTATCAATAGAAACCATATCAAAGCCAGCTAGTAGAAAGGGACATGGCAACGGGCGGTCAACAACAACAACAACAACAACAACAACAACAACAACAACAACAACAACAATAAGACTGGCCGATTCCACCATCTTGTTAAGTTAATGAGTCTGTCTCTCCTCTAGGGACGATATTCATCCCATATCCTTCGTTATGATAAATTTTAATAATAGCTAAATGAGGCTGGACCCACTTCCTTGTTCTCAGTTCGATATACTGTTCCATCATGGATTAAGGACAGAATCTTTCTCTACAGGTTGCGCATGCTTACGAATTACTCCTATTTCGCATCTTCCTCCAAGACTTCTGTTAAGAATAATGACGTTTTAAGATACAGAGTTACAAACAAGTACGAAACAATCTAATACTATAAATTGCAACATCTATAACTTGGTGCGTTTGTTTGTCCTCTAGGCAAATCCAAACTGTTTAACTAAGAGCTACCAAATTTGGTAGAGTAATCAATCCAGAAGAGAAAGTCTTAAAGAGTTATATCATTGTTTACACTAAGTACGTGATTTGGGGTCCCAGTTTGGGGGAAGGGGGTGATGTTTCACTTTGGAGGATGGGGGGCTGTTTTTGGTGAGAGCCTTGATGAGACCTTAAATTACAAGATTTGAACACAATTAAGTGGGCACGTGGTGCAGCTGCACTAGACCACCTGGTAATATATAAATGCATGATGACACATTCAATTGCTCTTGCCTATCACTACACTGTAGTCACACAATGAAATATGAAATAATATTTTATAATTCCGTTTGTCATATTCACTGGTTCTTGTTCTACTTTAACTTCTTTGTACCAGCCGGGAAGTGTCCTGACGTCAACAGGTTAAAAACTCCTATCAAGCTGATATCAGCGCATGTTCAAATACTAGAGTAAAATTTATGAACTTTGGACAGATTGTCCTAAAATGGGAACATAACATTGATCTTGCACGTGCGGTCTGGGAACACCCAGTTCTGATTTTGGGAACATTACCAAAACCTATAAGTTTTCTCCAATGGGATTGGTGTACATCATTAAGTGCAGGTCTATTGCCACCCACGAGCACAAATTTTTTTTTCAGCCCCCCCCCTCCACCCCCTTGACTCCATCCGGATCAGCTCAAAAGTAAAACGCTACCACTATATTTTAAACTGTATTTTGTTTGAACACCGCGAATGTTGAAAAGCAGTAAATAGCGTTTTGGCTTATTCGGAGTGTCACTTAAGCGGCTGAAAGAAATTACAAACCCCATTCATTAAGACAAAGACTATTACTTTCACTCTTAGTGTAACCTAACAATACACACTACAGGCCCTTAGAGCATATTGATTTGGAGCAGGCATCCACGTGCTCAAGTGACTGGCCCTTATCACCGGAAGTACAATCGACCCTGTTTAATCTCATCCCCTTCGAAGCATTAAAAGAAGTTGCGATTATTGTAATAACAGCGTTCTCTTATTTAAAAAAAAAAAGGCTACGTTTATCAAGGGTCGCTATTGTACGGTTTACAAATTTTACCAGAGTTTGTGGCTGTGCACATGCAGGTAAGAATTAAAGATAAGTTATCAAACTATTGATGGAGAAATATAGATTTACGGACGTTCATGTCCTTACGTGCTGATTAGATTGCAAATTGTGTGGGTCTGGCTTTTCAGTACGAACGAAACAAAACTTTATGGTGGAATAGCACGTAAGAAGTTCGACTGTCGATGTATCATCGAAGGTACCATGTGATCAATAGATGCTTCCAAATACACTTATTTATTGCTCAGATAGACAACAACAACAACAACAACAACAACAACAACAACAACAACAACAACAACAACAACAACAACAACAACAACAAATGCACGTAACAGTTTCACAAATTCAAAAGTATAGAACTGCAACTTCTTTTAATTGTAACTTTGAACAGAATCCGAAGGAGTAGTGATTAAGTAAAGTCAGTTGCATAAAGGAAATCAAGAAGGTGAAGTGGGGGAGGGGGGAAGAGGGAGCAATAGAGTAATTTGGGAGCTACTCCTAGCCGCACTTTTATCGCTAGTCCCAAGGGCACACTGTGATCTAGTTGGGGGGACGCATGGAGCACCTCTCGCCCCTTGCATAAGTATCATCATTAAATCATTTTGATATGGTGGAGTGTCATTAGTTGTTATGAGCCAGCCTGTCATAAAAAGATGTAGAGATTCGTCGATCATAATTATCACCCTTTCCAAATTTTACGACTGCCGTCTCTTGAACCGCTCGCCTACCATCCTGTACATTTAGCCAAAGTCGTAAAAGGTACGTGAACAGCTCGTGACCGTCTAGTGGCACTAGCTACTCTTTTGTCATACCTCATATTAAAGTAATGGATCTATCAGTTACAAAGACATAAAATGAATAAATCAGGAGACATCTTTCTTTGACATCTAAAACACTTCGTTATCACCCAGTTCGCGTCAAGAGTCAGAGAAATGTCATATTTTTTTGGGAGATGTCAAGAGGTTCGGTTACTTGGGGAGACTTTCTCTACCACCAGTTCATACAACAAGAAGCCATAAAAAGGGTTATGATGTCAACTTGATAACAATAAACAAAGTACTCATATTCAGGGTGGGGTCTCAAGTTTGAACGTCAGATTTGTTTGTCACGATAAAGATTACATTGCGAAAAGGAACATTCGGATGTCTCTTTATTATTTCAAGCTTGCTATGTATTGGAGTTAATTGCACATGTTTCTATATACAAAAAAAATAAATGAACACTTATATATGTATATAAAACTTAATTACAAGCTCAAATCATTTTATGACATCACGGACACCCTGTAGACGCTGTAGAACACAGTAAAACAATTTACATACTACTTGTTGTTCTCCGTAGTTGTGCCTTTTGGGTGTTTGGCAAGTGTCTGGATCACAGTGTAGACGTATGTATTCAAAGGATGATCAAGAATTAATTTGCATTGATAACTCCTCATTGTGTTGCCCTTGATCGCCATAGAGTTGCGTTCAAAACAGGTGCTGATGGTGACAGTGTGAATGAATTTGGAGGGTGGTAATTTAGTTACGTTCCACGGTCCCGTTCAAGAACGAGGGTAACTTTTATTTGAGACCTTGCACATTAATGATGAGGTGTCTTACCATCGTAAGAATTACTTTACAAAAAAAAAAATCTACGTGTTGAACGCACTAAAGGGGGAATTCAGCACTGATACACTAATGCAATTCCAACGATGGTAAGAGATCCCATCGTTAAAGCGCATGCTCTCAAGTATCAAAACAAAATCAATTTTGTGCCCTGCCTAGTGTCGTCAAGGCTCCTGGAATCGATCTGAAATCTGGCGTACCCTTTCTTTGCGTACTGAACACGTTCTTTTTGTGGGCTTCATGTCCACTAACGGCGCTAGAGTAATTATTTTTACAAATTTGGTCTGAAGCCATGAATTCATTTTTCGTCAAAGTTTTTACTTCGGCCATCTGTTATGAATCGTACACTTGCACATCACCATCGTCCTATCGCACAAAAGTGTATGTAGAGCAGCGCTAGAGAACTGTAATATCACAAAGACTGTTCATGCCTAAGTGTGAGCACTCGGGAAGTGTGATAGGGTTACAATAGAATACTATGCTCGCACGTGAAAGTTAGAAAACATGTTCAGGCAGTAAGTATTTAAGGATTAAATTGCTGTGAAGTTAGCGTCCCTGTGGTGTAGTGGTGGCAGCACATTCAGATTTGACAGCTGAGAGACCCTGGGTTCGATTCCCGAGAGGGACATGAAATTTTCTAGTGCATGTTTTTTTTTTTTTGTTCCATCGTCTCAAAATACAGTATTAATCTTTCATAGTAATTTGGTAAAATTCCCGGTGACACACTTCCCTAGGTAATATGTAACAGCTAAAAAAATGATCAGACTGGGCTCATATTCCTCCTTAATGATTAACAGAGAAGACTATATGCCTTTCCACCAGGTTACATAAGCACAAACTTCTACAGCTGATGGTGTGTTCTCAATGGGTTCTCAAATTTACGAAGCTACATAGCAGAAAACGATAAGAAAGCCCCAAATAAAATGTCGGGGCTTTCTTGTCAATTAGGTATTTTCAGCTCCATCACGTGACCTAGGAAATCTTGCTCACACGTTGGTTTGTTTACATGCTCTGCGCATGTATGATTACTCGTCACTTATCAAATTATCCTAGCAATCCCTAGATCACGTGGTGTAACTGACCCGTCTGAAAATACCTCATAGCTGAGTCAACTGAAACCACTGTATTACTAAGCGCAAAGAACGCTTGCACTTTCTTGGCGTATTTGAGTGTATACATAAAATATTATGACTTGGCGCCTTCGTGCGACCTTTCTTGAAGTAGCATTCTACCGGTACCTATCGATATATTCTAGCAGGAAAGTTAGGGAAAATTTAATGGTCCTCTCTATTTTTAGAGAAACCGCAATAAATCAATCGCTTTACCACAGGTATAAATCTTATTGTGTATTCTTAATGTCATAAATGTCAGTTAAGTGGCGACTGGAATTAAGAAAATCTGAGAGATCCACAATAACACCAATAGTCGCATTGTGACGCGAGGCCTGTAGCTGTCTTCGACCTTAACCCTCGTGATGCGGTGATATTATACTATCGTGCGCTTGCTACCGTTCAGTGCGGCAATAGAATATATACGTAATTTATATGCATCGCTCAACCAGCCTCTACCTGCAGCGATCGTATTTTTGCGGCTGTGTATCCTTGTAACGGGTCCTAACCGTCAGGCAATATGCGCTAATCCGCTATAACATTGGTAAAACTAGGTCACACAGCCAGCGAGCTGCATAGCGCGTGGTCAGCTAGCGCTACTAGTGTTAATGTCATAAATGTCAGTGAAGTGGCGACTGGAATGACGAGAATCTGACAGGTCCACAATAACACCAATAATCGCATTGTGACGCGAGGCCTGTAGCTGTCTTCGACCTTAACCTAAATTTAAATCAAGTGAAAAAGACCGTGAGAAATAGAATCTAGGAATATAAAACATAATGTCGTTCAGTGTGTGTTGTGCTTGTAAGCCTTTTGTAGGTTGGTTACTTCAGTGTGTGAAAAAAAAAATGTGAAAAAGGGAGAAAGACGTCATCATTGTGTTGTTACGTAGTAACTTCAATGACCTCATTTATCTGTAGTGATTCAGGTGTCATAAGCTTATAAAGAACAAGGGGAGACACTCATTATCTTTAGCGCTAAAAGTCGTGCAATAGATTATTGCAACAATGCCGTTCTTCATAACATGTGCAGTGTTTTCTCCGAGTCATGAACTGGGAAGGGAAGCGTTGCTGTCTTGTCATAGATGTAGGCGGGGGAGCTGACTGAGTGTGTGTGTGTGTGTGTGTGTGTGG
>JAWQUT010000073.1:1890414-1905707 GCA_033807755.1 Ellobium chinense
TTAAAAAGGAAGTATTTCAGGAGAAATAAAAAGAAGCTATTGATGGTGTTTTACCACTGAAGAAAATGCAAACGGGCATGAAAAAAGTTGCAAGCATAGATGAGAAGGGGGCGGAAGAAGGCAAATGAGAGAGGAGAGAGAGACAGAGATAGCGAGACAGAGAGAGAGTGAGAGTGAGAGAGGGGAGAAAAAGAAAGAGAGAAAAAATGAGAATAAGACAGGAGAGAGATAGAGAGAAGGAAAGAGAAGGAAGAAAAAAAGAAGACAAGCAAGTCTATTGAGAAGACAAAACGGCATACACCATTGAGGAGGACCTCTATGATAATTATATTCTTGATGCCATGACAAAAAAGGGTCTACAGTGAATGGTGATCCCAATAAAAGATCTACAATTTCTTGCAGGTGCAGGTTTCTCACAGTTACAACAGTGTAATCCAAACCAACATCACAGCTTGTGTCTCCCCCATCCTCCCCATCCCCTCCTTCTATTTCAAAATATCAACACGACACCAAAAAATGACCAGTCCTCTCCTGTTTTGAGAACCACTGATTCTGAGGCCAAGGGCCTACAGTGCACCATCTATTTTTTACATGTCCTGTTCATCAGTGTGTAAATATTAATCTTATCCTTTTCATCTGTCTACCTGCGGTGCACCATGAGCGAAACTATGCTTTCACTGACACGTTTCTAATCTTCAGGGTTTAGCCAAAGGAAGAAGTGCAAGTAGGTCATCTGTGGGCTGGGTTAACAAGGACTGTGACCGTACATTTAGTTAACGCACGGCGGTAACCACGGGAAACCCCCAAAACATGAATAGTGTTCACCGTGGTTAACGCGTAACGTGGTAATGGACTATGCATAAGGCCACTGGACGCGTAAGCAACTTAGTTTAAAATAGGGAAGATATTAAGGTACGTTTAAGAAATTTAATGAAACTATTGTGATAAATCATAAACATGTTAATTAATATAATTCCCAGTACATTATATAATATTAAAATTTTACCGGAAAAAAAAAAGATTTTCTCGTGGTGAGCATTTCCATTTTATTATGATTAAAAATACTGCATATTGGGCGAGAACTTGATAGACCTATGGTCTATGTATCTATGTACTGTGCCATGTTTTTTATTTAGTTCCACACAACAGCTCACTTACTAAATGGAGAAGGAGAAAAAAAAATAAGAAGAAGAAGAAGGGAGAAGAAGAAGAAAGAGGAAGAAGACGGAGAGGGAAAAGAAGAAGAAGAGGAAGAAAATAAGATATTCTTATTGACATATAGATTATGTTTATTATAAAAGTCTTTTTACCTGCTATAACACAATCGCGCGTGCTGCAAACTTCTGGTGCTGGTTCTCCTGTAGAAATAAAAATAAAAATAATTAACAAAATCAGTTTCTGTTAGGTCATTATAGACATATGCCAGTGATGAATATAAATATACCTTTGAAATATATTATGCCAATGCTGAAAAAAAATATACCTTTGAATTATATTATGCCAATGCTGAACATAAATATACCTTTGAATTATATTATTATGCCAATAGTGGACATAAATATACCTTTGGATTACATTATGCCTATGCTGAACATAAATATACCTTTGAATTACATTATGCCAATGCTGAACATAAATATACCTTTGAATTATCTTATGCCAACGCTGAACATAAACATACCTTTGAATTATATTAACAAAACATCTATGTGTACCTCATTTCGCACTGTTATCTGCAGTGCAGCAGTCTTTCCAGTAATACATATCGTGCCATCAGTGTTCACAACTTGACTGTGTCACCCTCTTCTATTCTCTCACACAGCTACCAAACGCTCTCTCTTTCTTTCTATCTCTTTCTCCTTCCAAGCTATTCGTCCGTACTTGCTTTCATGCTTCCTTAGACATTTTCTTATAATCTTATCATCATCACAAGCGTTGTTACGACGACTAAAATCACTACTACCATAATTACAGCCATCATCATCATCATCATCATCATTTAAGAAGTTTTAAAAATTAAGAACTTTAAGAGAGACGTAAAAAGGTAGGTTTTCATAGATAAATAAAATAAATTTATTAGCGCAAATTTTCGATCTAAAAAAAATCATCTTCAGGCATAAAATGATTCTCATCATCATCATCATCTCATCATCATCATTATCACATCATCATCATCATCATCATCATCATCATCATCATTTTCATTATAAAAAACATACGCGAACATTTTGAAACACTAGACCCAATATAAATCAACGTTGAATAAAACTTTCTATGAGCTAGATCTAAATATTTTGGCAGAAACCTTCTTCAGTAGCATGTACATACGGAAATGAAGTCTTTGTAGAGGTACGCGTATAATATAGACAAAGGAAAGATGAAGTGTTAAAAAAAAAACCTGCATGGGCAGGTGAACTAGAACAGCTTCAGGTTAAAAGTCGAGTAGAGGTGTTAAAGAAAACAATTTTAGACTATTACTGTTCAGGATTTCCAGGATTTCACAAGTTTATTTCCATTGTAACTATTACTACAAAATAATATGGACATATAGCTACTATTGCACAGTACATAAGCAGACAAATGGTCACACAACCAGACAAATAAACAGACACAAAAATTTATTAACAATCAGACAGACAGATAAGACATATATATTAACATCCTAACTTGTGACATATTTAAACCTACACAGATGAAAAACGTAATTACAGAGAGGTTCATACTAATTCTAATAGTTACGGTACAAAAGTACCACTGCCTGTTCCATCACTTTGCTCACCTGTTGTTGTCGTTGGTGGTTTTTGCGTCGTCGTCATACCGGTACCATCACTGACAGGTGCCTTGGCTGCCTCATTTGCAGACTCATATTTGGCGTAGTAGTAGACAAAAAGGCCCATGAACACAGCGGCGATGATAGCAAAGATGACCACCAGAGCTAGGAGGATCTTCGCCATAGAGGACTTGAACCGAGTGTTATCCCTGAACCTGTGTAAAGGTAAAATCAAAACGGGTAAGATTTTAAACCCTCTAGTGCCCAGCCCTATTTACAATGGCACAATAAGTCCGAGCTCCAGTTTTTGGATCACTTCTGGATCCACTATGCTGGAGCAAGCATCAAAATGATGATAATAATAATAATAATAATAATAATAATAATAATNTGTGCCGTGTTTTTTTATTTAGCTCTACACAACAGCTCACTTACTAGATGGAGAAGGAGAAAAAGAAAGAAGAAGAAGAAGAAGGGAGAAGAAGAAGAAAGAGAAAGAGGACGGAGAGGAAAAAGAAGAAGAAGAGAAGGAAAATAAGAAAATATTGTGCAAGAGATATTCTTATCGACATATAGATTATGTTTATTATAAAAGTCTTTTAACCTGCTATAACACAGTCGCGCGTGCCGCAAACTTCTGGTGCTGGCTCTCCTGTAGAAATAAAAGTAATTAACAAAATCAGTTTCTGTTAGGTCATTATAGACATATGCCAATGATGAATATAAATATACCATTGAATTATATTATGGCAATGCTGAACATACATATCCCTTTGAAATATATTATGCCAATGCTGAACATACATATACCTTTGAATTATATTATGCCAATGCTGAACATACATATCCCTTTGAAATATATTATGCCAATGCTGAACATACATATACCTTTGAATTATATTATGCCAATGCTGAACATAAATATACCTTTGAAGTATATTATGCCAATGCTGAACATACATATACCTTTGAAATTATGCCAATGCTGAACATACATTTGAAATATATTATGCCAGTGCTGAACATAAATATACGTTTGAATTATATTATGCCAATGCTGAACATAACCATACCTTTGAATTATATTAACAAAACATCTATTTGTACCTCATTTCGCACTGTTATCTGCAGTGCAGCAGTCTTTCCAGTAATACATATCGTGCCATCAGAGATCACAACTTGACTGTGTCACCCTCTTCTATTCTCTCACACAGCTACCAAACGCTCTCTCTTTCTTTCTATCTCTTTCTCCTTCCAAGCTATTCGTCCGTACTTGCTTTCATGCTTCCTTAGACATTTTCTTATAATCTTATCATCATCACAAGCGTTGTTACGACGACTAAAATCACTACTACCATAATTACAGCCATCATCATCATCATCATCATCATTTAAGAAGTTTTAAAAATTAAGAACTTTAAGAGAGACGTAAAAAGGTAGATTTTCATAGATAAATAAAGTAAATTTATTAGGGCAAATTTTCGAGTTAAAAAGATCCCCTTCTGGCATAAAAATATTCTCATCATCATCATCTCATCATCATCATCATTATCACATCATCATCATCATCATCATCATCATCATCATCATCATCATCATCATCATCATCAATTTCATCATAAAAAAAGTACGCCAAAATTTTGAAACACTAGACCCGATATAAATCAACGTTGAATAAAACTTTCTATGAACTAGTCTAGATCTAAATATTTTGGCAGAAACCTTCTTCAGTAGCAAGTATATACGGAAATGAAGTCTTTGTAGAGGTACACGTATAATATAGACAAAGGAAAAATGAAGAGTTAAAAAAAAAATCCTGCATGGGCAGGTGAACTAGAAATCAGCCTCAGGTTAAAAGTCGAATAGAGGTGTTAAAGGAAACAATTTTAGACTATTACTGTTCAGAATTTCCATGATTTCACAAGTTTATTTCCATTGTAACTATACTACAAAATATGGACATATAGCTACTATTAAACAGTACATAAACAGACAAATGGTCAAACGACCAGACAAAATAAACAGACAGAAAAGTTTATTAACAATCAGACAGACAGATAAGACATATTAACATCCTAACTGGTGACATATTTAAACCTACACAGATGAAAAACGTAATTACAGAGAGGTTCATACTAATTCTAATGGTTACGGTACAAAAGTACCACTGCCTGTTCCATCACTTTGCTCACCTGTTGTTGTCGTTGGTGGTTTTTGCGTCGTCGTCATACCGGTACCATCACTGATAGGTGCCTTGGCTGCCTCATTTGCAGACTCATATTTGGCGTAGTAGTAGACAAAAAGGCCCATGAACACAGCGGCGATGATAGCAAAGATGACCACCAGAGCTAGGAGGATCTTCGCCATAGAGGACTTGAACCGAGTGTTATCCCTGAACCTGTGTAAAGGTAAAATGAAAACGGGTAAGATTTTAAACCCTCTAGTGCCCAGCCCTATTTACAATGGCACAATAAGTCCGAGCTCCAGTTTTTTGATCACTTCTGGATCCACTATGCTGGAGCAAGCATCAAAATGATAATAATAATAATAATAATAATAATAATAATAATAATGCGGTTTATAAGTCTCATATCCAGGCTAATGCCCACTCATGCGACTTCACACTATTATGGTGGGGTGATGATCTTGGTTTGCTTTTTCTTTGTTCCACGAAATGTATCAGATCTGATACGCTGGGCACTAGAGGGTTTTAATTAAGTATTGACCTGAGTTTTATTGTGCTGGCAACGCCTTGGGAACATGGAGATAGGTGTGTTGAAGAGAAGTTGCTATTATCTGGTAAATTTTGCTTAGGAAGCACAGTTTTCTGTGAGTTGAAAAAAGTTGTGATTAACCCAAAGTGGTTATAAGCTCATTGCGGTTAAGTGAAGTCGGCGGTACAATATTAAGAGAATAATGACAATGGGCATGGCTTTTGAAAATAAACTGAACTGGAACTAATAGCCAGGCCTCGATACGTGGGCAAAGATGTAACGAAAGAGAACTGCTAGAACTCAGTAACTTTCACGTAGAAAATAGTTTTCTGTAAGTTGAAAAAAAGTTGTTATCAACCCAAAGTGACAATAGGGTTGATTGCGGTTAAGCGAATTCGATGGTACGAATTACAAGAGAATATTAAAAATTGATGTAGCTTTAGAAAACTGAATTAACTTCGTTGAATGGCAAGGCCTTAGGATTATCAATAGGCGAAACTGCCTTAAAGGGGAGTCGCTATATTATCAAGTTGCGTTTGTATAGACACTACGACTGATAATTGTCCGTTAACTGAGGAAGGCGCTGATTAGCCAGAAGTAGTCATTAAGTTGGTTGTGATTACACAAAGCGACTATATATATCAAATGTAAAGAGAATTGCAACACAGTACACAGCATAGCATATTATTAGATGCAAAACTGATCAAAACATGAAATAAATAATAAAAGAAGAAGAAGAAGAAGAAGAAGAAGAAGAAGAAGAAGAAGAAGAAGAAGAAGAGGAAGAAGCAGAAGTACAACAACAACAACAACAACAACAACAACAACAACAACAACAACAACAACAACATTAACAATGCGTATTTTAAATCGGGTTCCATTAGCATGCCTTGGTGTGTAATTCTGGTGCGATTCTCTTTGGATGTGACATGACAAATTGCCCGCCAAAGTGCAAAACGGTGCGTTAGTTATGCTGATGTATTACTCTCGTCATCTGACCAAAGCGGCCTGTACCTGAAATTAGTGCACTGACCTCATTGTTGATATAAGACTTGAGGTAGGAAATAAAGGAAAGTAACATGTGGCTTTGTCAGAAAAACAGAAGAAACGCTTACTCTTCTTTCATGGGAGACGGCAAGACCATCAATTTTGGAGCTACACTTCATGATAGTATTAATATGCATAACCCCATCAGAGCTAACGTCGTCTGAGGACTGGGTGGTGGTAAGTGGGTAGCCTTGAGACGCCTGTAACTGCCTATTAATCCACTAAAACACATCACGAAGTGAGAAACAGTGATGGCAAAGGAGGATAGGATTACGAACGATGCTTCCTTCCTCTCTGTCAGACTTGGAGAATAGTAAGTGAAATTGCATCTCAGAAATTAAGATGTTGCATGAAAAATTTGACATTTTGGCAAATTACTTTCTGCTCTAAGAGGATCATGATTCTATGATCAATAGTATAAAAAAGTGATCAAATCAAACATAATTCAAAGTGCCCTTTAGAAGATGGGCACTATCGTACAAAGTGGAATAAGGTAAAAACATAATTTTAGGCAACATCTACGAAAGACTGCTGGAGGGGGTTGGAACAGTGAGTAAAAGGAAAAGACCCACTCTTTGAGGAAAGGCAAATCTGCTGAATCCAAATCGAAGCGACGGGGCACGGGTCTAATATCAGCAAGGAAACCTGCTGTCTCTATGACGTACTGTAACGGGTGGGGAATAGAGGTAGGTATCCATCAGTCACCAGAGAAGAGGATCACCACACTTCTCGAAACTCCCCCGAATGGCAGAACAACAAATACTGTGAAACAATAACAATAGCAAGGGGCAACAACAACAACAACAACAACAACAACAACAACAACAACAACAACAGCAGCAGCAGTAGCAGCAGCAGCAGCAGCAGCAGCAACAACAACAACATCAGCAACAACAACTGACATTATGTACTACCAATTTTCTAGGTGTATCCAGTTTGACTCAAAACTCCCAATCAAACGAAGGGTTTTTTTTACTGACACTCTGAGCACGTCACCACATCGACATCACTAGGTCAAACCACACCCAGATTAATGGCCAACACAGGTGAAATTGACCGAAAGAATAAAAAAAAAACAACAACATTGCACTGAAAGGCAGCATAAGCACACGCCCCTAGAGGAATGAATTACAATCCAGGATGCATTGTTAGTTTGACATCACTTCTAAAGAGTCAAAAGGGCGACATTTCGTGTCCCTTAGCGATTTCATGCCTCTATCCTTAAAGCCAGGGTCATGTTAAGCTAGTACGGGGCATGTAGCATGAGGACTGGGTTTTGAGTCAGTGGGGCTCCCTACATTACAGTGTTGCGTTTGTGTTTAACAGACAGAGAAGCAGACAGACAGACAGACAGACAGACAGACAGACAGACAGACAGACAGACAGACAGACAGACAGACAGACAGACAGACAGACAGANATAGATAGATAGATAGATAGAGAGCAAGAGCGAGAGAGAGAGAGACAGAGAAAGAGAGAGAGAGAGAGAGAGAGAGAGAGAGNAGAGAGAAAGAGAGAGAGAGAGAGAGAGAGAGAGAGAGTATGGTGGGAAAAGAATATCAGATACTTTTCCCACGAAATTTTGGGCCCCATTCAATGTTTGGTATTAAAACTGGGGAAAAGGTGGAAAAGGGAAGGGAAGGATGCAAATTTTACATCGCGGACACTCGCTTTCTGTAGGGCGGTCACAAATCTGGCAAAATACAAAATATCGCCAAACAAGAAATCTGGCCTAGGATTACCCATTTCACCAGACGCCTTTCACGTATTTAGTGAGGGGCCCTCGAAAATGCGGGGCTCGCAAAATTCAGGGCCCATAACATAATAATGCTATTCTGGTTAATGGCTTAACCCAACACTACTCACAGCCTTTCCACTCCCTCGCCATCTTCTTCCAGTGTTTGCAAAGACCCACACGATGAAAGGCTAGTGAGAATCACAGAAAAGTCTCCTCAGCCTTAATTAATCTATGTAAAAAAATCAAGCTCTCAACGATACCGAAACGGTTTGAGTTAATAGGGGTAATAGATACAAAGACACGCCAACCTTCGTTTACGCCCCATGCTCCACACTGGGTCGTGACTGAGCATTTTCTGGGTCATAAGTTCTACAAGCTGAGGACTGGAATCCCGGTGCTGCCAGGTAAAGAGAAGGGGGTAGGGGTAGGAGGACTCGACCAAATTCATGCCACTTGTACATGCATTTATACTACTCTTTCTAGAGCAGTTCATATGGAGGAATTTGGTCTCATAACGCCAAATTGGCAACTCTGGGTTGAACTTTTGTGCACTCGACTGGCAACTAGCAAATAATAATTATTGCAATGCTGCGTTGCCATTTTCGAAAGCCAGTGAAAACATCTGGGCTTGCCCTGTTTTTTAGCTTTCGGGGGTCGTATGATCGTATACTCTCATTCCCTTCGTTAAATTTCAGAAAGGCTTCACTAAATTCCCTGGAGCCCCTATGGACCAGTTGAGGAGAACGATATACGTCTCACGTATTACTCCTCGCCTTGCAAAATTTGAGACGCGTAGATGAAAGGACATGGATTTATCTACAAAACAAATCCAGCTATAAACAATCCAATCAGTTACATATTTTCCTTGGTGTTTTTTTTTTATTACATGAAAACAAGTAATCTGTGTGGACCTCTGCGTCGGATTTTTAGTAGTATTCAACAACAAATAAAAACGAGCTTTGCGCACAACCCTTTTGGTAACATAAATTGATCAAGACTAATTTCGCATACAATAACTCCTTCCTCTACTTTTTTTTTTAACCACTGATATACATTCCCATGCTGTCATTAGAACCAGCTTGAAATAAATTCTGAACAAGACGCTATCAAAATAAACATAAGACCTAATTTGATAAATACAGTTGTGGTCGCCAACATGAAGGGACTATCATTTAGAGAAACCATAAAGAATAAGTAACAAACATATTATTCAATGATAAATGTCTCTGAACATTGTACAATGGTTCATGACCTTTCAGCACGTCCTCATTAGTTTGCATGATCACGAGATTACCCATTGTGGTATAACACTCTTACAACAATGTCGTAGAACGTCGTGCACTGGGTGTGGAACATACAGCTGTTTTTCAGTGAAAGTATTCAGGGTCGCAGTGGAGGACTAAAAACCTTGTTATGCAAAGCGAGGAAGTTAGGGTTACGCTACAGGACACCTAGTATTGATAGCATCAGAGGCGAATACATGACGCCTCGGTGTCTATGACGTTGGTCTCGCCCGCTTAGTCCCTATTATACAAGGGATACTGATAGCATGCACATAGGCAATTAAGAAGATGAACAAGATAATGATTAAATGTAATTTGTAGGGAATATTTTGGATCCTCTTTCCTTAGTGACTTGAAGGGTATTTTAAAATTATATAATCAAAATGCGACCAAATGGTAAAATAACTTTATAATCAGATTTGTTGTCTTGAATACATACATACAGACGCGGCGTCACCATTTTGCTGCACGTATAACAGAAGCTATGATAGAATATTAATTTTGGTTCCGTGTGGCAGCCATCTTGGCTTCTGAAAAACCCAAGCGGATGGTGACTATCTACCCGGCCAAAAGTTCATAAAGACGCTAAGAACTATTGAAGTGTCCAAATGAATGATTGTAAACAAACATTGCTATGCTTTTTTTTTCTCAGAGATGGGGTCCTGACACTCGACCAGGTGGTCCAAAGCACAGCTCGATGCAGAGATGGTTTGTGGGCCTCAGGATGACATTTTGTCGGGGAGCCCGCGCTAACCCTTTAAGCTAAAACGACAAACTTTCTCTTGTAGAAATTATCGCTTTTAATTTTCTCTGATTCTAAATTTCAACATACCTATTTTTCATGGATGTCTTTACAGGGTAGGCTCGGGAGATGGACGGTGGGGTTGAGGGGGGNGGGGGGGGGGGGGAGAGGTTGGCGGGAGCGCAGGCCTGTTATATCGTTATACTAGTGGTGAGGGTTTAAGCTTGACAAAATATTATTGTGCTCTGCAAGTACGCACCTTAAACTTTGATCAACAGACCATTTAATGATGGTACGGTTTCAACATGTTATTATGACACCGTTGTACTCTAAGACGCAATGACAGATTTCTTACCACAGGTATATAAAAAGCATACACCACAAATGGAGACACCATTATGGATTAGATAATAGCTCAGATCCAACAAAACCGTAAAGGCTTTTAACCTTTAAAAAGAATGTTTGCATCTCCAGACCTATCATTGCTGTTTTCGTGCCCTTTGCGAATTTCAGTACCTGACCGCTTTCCTTATGCAAACGTAGAGAGCAAATATCCTGACTGAAATGGTATTATGGACCGAACAACAGGTCAAATGACACCGTTGTGTTTAAATATTTTTCAAAGATGTTCAGATCTAGATTCCGCCGCTTATTTTCCGTGACATGTGACCTAGTGGTGTCGCCTACCACACGAAAATTCCCTGAGCAAACACGCAAAGTGAAATGGCATTATAATCCCAATAGGTTTATTTATACTTTGGACTTTGAGTTTTTTTTATTTTACATTTTTTTTTGTCCCTCCCAGATGTTTGCAGGTGTCGATTTCCCACCTCAGTTTCGGTGCACTGTGACCATTAAAGTCTGACCATCTACTAAATGCAAATACAGTGCGCAAAAATCCAGTTTTGAGACGGCTCTTTGGAAAACAGAAAACTCCGCTCTCACGTTTTGTGTTGTTTCGCTTCTGCCTTGCTCAAAGAAATGCCAGGACAATTTAGACCCATGTTACAGAGGAAGAGGGAATGGAGCTGTATGACAAAAGAGAAAATATATATGGCAGTTCCAGCTGAAATGCCACGTCAATTACTCTAACTTCTGAAAAGAAATCTTCGACTTTGAGCGAACAGTTCGGGTTAACATTTAAGCAACAAATCAACCCCTGTTAGAAACAACAAAATTAATTCTGTAAAGTTAAAGCTTATAAGAAATCTACGTACATGACGAGGCATTTTAGTGGAATTGCCCTAGTCAATAATACCAGAGGCAAAGAGAATAAAGAAAGGAGCTACCATTTCCAAAAAAATGGGATTAAAGAATTTGAGCTTGTGGTGTCGCATTTACAAAGGCAAGGATAACAAAAGCCTGCTAGAAAAATGGATCAGTATCAGGAACTACGTGGCTCGATTAATCTTTTCCTACATGATATCATAACAATAATAATACGATTATGTCTCGTATCCGTCCAGGCCAATGCCAACTCACGCGACTTCACATTTTTATTACCCCAGCAGACCAGATTACTCTATAACTTTCTCAACGCCATGAGGAGTATACAATCCCGCTGCCATTTGGAGGCGCTCATCACTAGCTGTAGCAGATTTGCACACCATGGCATGTGTCAGTTCATAATTTTCGAAATGAATACAACAACAACAACAACAACAACAACAACAACAACAACAACAACAACAACAACAACGATTATTTAGGGGTGCAAGAAATTAAAAAAAAGTAATTAGAAATTTCAGGAATTTAACACAAAAGAGTAAGTAGTTATCTTCCATTTGGTTTTTGTTCAAATGGTTTTGCTCACCGTGAAGCCGTTATGAACTTCTCGTAAAAGTACAGATCAGGTCTCCTTTGACATGTCTTGGTGTGTCAAGACGCCCATGTTGGTTTTTTTGTTTTTTAATTTATTTACCCCAACAGTGCATACACGGCGACACCAGACAAACTTTGCCAACTCTAGCCCACATTTAACAATCATGCTTTTGAAAATGGTTTCCGACTCAAAATAAGTCGTGAGAACGTCTGTCAAGTAAACAAGACAGTATTCTCTCAATTTTTCTTCTACAAAGGAAAGAGAAATGAAGGGAGGAGTATAGCTAAGGACTTACAGAAAAAAAAAAGGACGAAATAGAAATTCTCAAAAACAGCACGTACGTAAACAAAACTTTTTTTTAAATTTCGAAACGAACTGAGGAAACAGACAGCGCAAGTAGGAGGTGTGACCCCATTCGCCGCCATTTTGTCCTGCTTGACAATAAGGAATCACCGTACGGTGCTCGATAATTCTAACAGTCACTGCAAGATATCTGAGAGCTTGCGCATTAACGACGGGATCTCTTGTCATCGCAAGAATACATTAATTATGCACGTTGAACGCTACTGCGGTATACTGAGTACAGAGGCACTATTATAATTCTTACGATGGTAAAAGATCCCATCGTAAATGCGCAAGCTCGCAATCAGGGCACAGATTTGTAGCTGGTGTGGGATTGCCCTGACATCCTATAAGCTTAGTATGCGACGCATAATGACTTCATGAAAATAATTGATTTGTGACATGCACTGATAGGAACGAAGCCTTATTTTTTTGGTGCAATCTGACATTCACAAACCCAGTTACCTCGCCTAGCTAGTATATTACCTCTGACGCAGTCTGTATTGTCAGATTTCCCTTGACAAATCGTTACGGTGACAGGCGGATTCCCGATCTCAGAGATTGGCGATTAGCAAGCTGACCTTTTTTGGACTTGAGCGTGTCAGAATTTCATACAGTCGATTCCGTTTAATAGCCCTCCGCTTAATCACCACTTCCTCTTAATCGCAACTTTTCCCAGGGAACCGAATTTTTCCTAAATAAAAAGTCACTGGATAATCGCAACTCACTCCGGATAATCGCAACTCTTCAGCGGCCGTAAAAATCAAATTCTGGTAGAAAGATTACAACTGGTAAATAAATTTATTATTATATACACTGACGGCTGAAACTGCCCTACAGAGGGTTGACCGGTTGACTGAGTGACCGCTGCCACGCTGTGACAGGTGTGATAAGCCCCTACTCTCCACCTCCATCTCCACCTCGATTCCGCTAAATCAAAGAACGGGTCAATTCGACCGGGCCATCTTACTCTTTATTGTCTACCGGGCTACTGCGAGGTGGCCAATGAAACAGGCCTCGGCGAAGAGAAGATAAGAGAAGAGAAGAGAAGAGAAGAGAAGAGAAGAGAAGAGAAGAGAAGAGAGAGAAGAGAAGAGAAGAGAAGAGAAGAGAAGAGAAGAGAATAATATTTATTGGAACTTCCCCTATTCAGCGGGGCGCGGCCGATCGGGGAGATTTGGCTGAGCGTCTATTAAAAAGAACTTACTTAATTACAACTCCAAATACACTAATAATTAAAAGGTTAAACAGCATGCGTGTAGCGGTAACGAAAATAGGATAATTTAAGAATAAGAAAAGTTTTACATAAATGGTCAGTTCTGGTCATAAAAGCGTTGACAGGTTCACAGCTCAAAACAAATGATGCGTTGCTAAAACTGGACAGCTTTTACAAATTCAGATAAAACATGCTTCTTCTCAAATTCTTTAGATAGATTATAAAAGTCTCCATAATCTTTTTTTTTGTCCAACATCATAATATTCGTATTGCTCACATTCAAACACAAATGCCATATTGTTTCTTTCACTTCTCTGTCACACTTCTTTTCTCGCACTCATCAGTATCACTCATATTCTTCCGTTTCAATTCCGCATTCAATCCCATATTATTCTATCCTCGCCATGAACTTCAACTTACTGTACACCTAAAATATTCTTAGGCTACAACACCGTCCAGAGTTTGGAGATTTGAAGGCGTCAAAGCAGTGACTGAACCACGACATGAAAGATTTTTATCATGGCCGAAAATACCAGCTCCGCATAATTGCAACTCCGCTTTAACGCAACTTTTTCGTGATCCCGAGGAGTTACGATTAAGCGGAGTCGACTGTACCATCAAATGCCACACATATAAGAAAGTCATATGAAACCACTGGGTGAAAAAACACAATAAAAAACACCAGATCTTCAGACTGACATACTTTCCTTGCATTGTCTGATACATTTTTTCTTTTCCTGTTAAACTCCCTCAAAAGAGATGGGCGAACTGCCTTTAACTGACGAAATGTGGAGCAGTGTAGCCGAATGGTTTCGGTGTTGGACTGCGCATCTAAAACCATTACATGCATACTTTCATCAGTCCATTTGTGTGTAAAATGAGTACATGGCTATAGGCAATGAAAGATATTGTGGGAATGCTAGTAATCTGCGCGTGTAAACGACAAGGGCACTGTAAGCTCCTCATGGACTTAAGAAAGTCCGTGTATGATCTGGTCTGCTAGGGTAAAGATAGTGCAAAGTCGCTTGAGCAGGCATTTGCTTGGATACGAGACTTATAAAACTACTTTGTTATTATTGTTATTATTATCATCATCATTATTATTATTTAGTACTGCACTTTGTTAAAAGATGAACGGCTAAAGTTCCGAAAAATACCGCCACTGCTGAGCAGAGAAAGTGACAGGAAGGGGCAATGCCGACTCTGTTCAACACACACACACACACACACACACACACACACACACACACACACACACACACACACACACACACACACACACATACACACGCACACACACACTCATACACACAAAAATTCACATACACACCCACACACAAACACACACAATCACACACACACAAATTTACACGCATAAATCTACACCACTCCCTTTGGTTCTGCGCAAAACAAGAACCACTGCTAAAAAAGCCCCTCACTTACAATCTTCCTAGATTCTCTTAAACATAACCATAAAAAGCTTGGAAGAAATTACAGTAAATTGACTGTCTTGAACTAAAAGGGGCCGGCTTGAAAATTAGAGATTGTGAGGGCTTCTGTTGTATAAAACTCTTTAATTTTGGATTTTGTGTTTCGCTCACACAATATCCGCATTCACC
>JAWQUT010000073.1:1952324-1957324 GCA_033807755.1 Ellobium chinense
GAGGGGATGGGGATCACGACCCAAAATTTTTTCACAAATTTCTTTCAAAATAGTCACCTCGCCTTTTGCTTGGTCCCCAATTTTTCATTAGGCTGCCATTGACCACGTGCTTATACAAAGGGCTAACACGTTTTATTCTTTTTTTGTTTGTGTATTTTTTAATACAGTATCTATATGGCTCATTTTGTACCAGAAACGTTTAAATTGGGTGAATTATCTAAATCACAGGTCTTTTTACATTGATTTTCTACACCTTTACTTCCCTGACTGGGCCCCAAAAGGAGGATTTATATTAGCGGATTAATAAGAATATTCAAGCAGTGATTTGGCCTATAAACAGGTGCCTGAAACCAAAAGAAAGGATATAATTTTTTGATAGAACTACCGTTTCACGAAACTAGACCATAACTATGTGCCAAAATCACCCAGTTTTCCAGAAGACGCGAACACTTTCGAGTTCAGTAGAAGAATTTCGGATTGTACGTAGGTAAAAGAACGTTATGGTCTGTATTAGTATAGACTAGATGCCAAAAACTGAATTTGACCCACTTAGGCAGTCTGTTTTTTTTCCGCAAAATAGTAGAGAAGAAAGGTCAAGATTTGATGTGCGGGGAGAGGGACTAAGGGGATAGACAAAGAGAGAGAGAGAGAGAGAGAGAGAGAAAGAGAGAGAGAGAGAAAGAAAGAGAGAGAGAGAGCAAGAACGTATGAGAAAGAATGAGAGAGAGACAGAGAGAGAAAGAATGAGAGAGAGAGACAGAGAGAGAGAATAATGAGAGATACAGAGAGAGACAGAGAGAGATCGGGTGGGAATTTGGAAGACATGAAGTAGATTGACAAAGAGACAAAAGAGGAGAGGCAAGAAATCGCAAACGTTGATAACAATTAGAGGGAGGTCAGCGAGAGTGTGAGAGTGAATGAGGGAGAGAGAGAGAGAGAGAGAGAGAGAGAGAGAGAGAGAGAGAGAGAGAGAGAAAGGGAAAGACAGACANAGAGAGAGAGAGAGAGAAAGAGAAAGACAGACAGACACAGAGTACTTCCTATTAATCAGTCAGACAGACAGACAGACAGACAGACAGACAGACAGACAGACAGACAGACAGACAGAATGACTCTGAAATTAAAAGATATAACTGTGAGAGGTCACGGCAGCTCGACTTTTTGTCGACGTTTGTATCCTAGAGCCCTAGGCACAATGAATGTAACTTTTCGTGCTGAAAGATAGTTCTAACAAAACAATTTGAAAAAAAAAAGAAGTACCGGTAATATTCAGGTTCTAGTTGCTTGTTGATATGTTAAACTTAATGTGCTTTACTGACCAACCGTGAAATAATATTATGTTGTTAACTTTTTACTGGTTGTGCGAAATTTCGAATCACAACACTTATGCGGGCCCGCGTGAAAAGTCACACTGAACGCCGCACATACTCTGAGCGGCGCGGTATGAAGATATCAAGATGCCAGTAATATAAGGTTTTACGTCCCTTATTAACGTAATCATGGGTAGCACGGCAAAAATTAATACTTTCCATACGTATTGTTGAACTCTTCCTCCAAAGTTTGACACAAAGAAAAACGCCCCTAAACCAAACCCCAGTCTCCCCCCCCCNTCACTTAAAAAAAAAAAAATGGCCAAATTTCTGATTTCGTAGGGACAATTTATAATTTCACACAAAAAGTCCAGACACGATTGGCAGCTTCTTATCTTTTAGGGCTTTTTCTCTTGGTGAGCTGGTCTTGATCTGAACTGACTTTTTTTCGGTGAGTTTGCTCAACCCTGATCCTGATGTATTGCATACGAAACTTGCCGGCGTTCAGGTGCGGTGCAGTGCGGTGCAGTGCGGTGCCGTGCCCTGAAACACAACCCTTTTTTTCGGACACTGGTTGAAACCTGGCTGACGACCTCTGACCTCTAGTTGATATGGAATGCTATCTGGACATTTACTGATAAAGACATGGTTGAAAATGAGACGCCCCCAAAATAGATCTGGGGAGCTACAAGAAACCTGCATTTCATGAGTGAAAAAGTGAACGCCCGGTGCTCACTCGTTACCCATGACCGCATAAGCAGAGGCGTATCTTAAAGCTTGCATAGGATCAACGTACGTGAATGTGTGAATTAATCTAAGGTAACTTTAATGTTTGACTGTGGGGGAGAATATTGAAAGAGTCGGTTCAATAGCCATTGAATTTCGACCCAAAAAAAATGTAAACATAGTCCCTCAGTGGCCATTCCTACGCTTAAAGGGACTTTTACGTTCCTGGGCCAACAGCCATTTGGGCTTGAGCCCTTCGGCGCTGTGCCGTGGAAAGCTTAAAGGAATAGGGATAGATATTTCCTTAATAGCCTAAAACATTCAATGTAGTTTAAAAAAAAAACAACCCAAACAAATAAACTTTAAACTGCATACACTAGCCTTCCCATTTTGACCATTCCTAAGAAACCACCGCTGGAATGTCAGGATGTTCACCCTCTGTACGCTGCCAGTACACATGCAACCTGACGTCATTATGCGAGAACAGACGATTGGTGCCGACGCATGCGCAGACTCACTTTCTGATATCACGCAGCACGAGTAATGGCAACACGCGCAGGATGAAAGTCCTGACATTTTGCAGCGGTGTTTTCTCTGAAATGGTCAGGGGAACGAATTTTTTTTCTTTTTACTATGGCTGTTTTTTTTTTTTTTTAAGATTGTGATGTGATGCATATATCTACCCCTGTCTCTTAAAGTAGAATTTTTCCACACGTGGCTTTGCTAGTAAATGGAATTGTCTGTATCTTCATAGAGAAGCTTGAAGATTTTATTATAGTCTTACGCTATCCCTACTCTTCCGCTAATATCAATTAACCGCAAATCTTTCAAATTAATATATATTATATTTTGTATATGCAATTTGAAGAACAGTTTTCCAAAGCTGTATGAGTGGATTTCCGTGAAAAATAAGTTAGTGGTTTATTCAGAGATGCAGTAATTGTTTATTTAGTTTAAAAGAAACTTGAGCTTGATATGTGAATCACTTGCAAATTATGACATTTTAGAATAAGTAAATATACAATTGAGAAGAGCAACTGTCCATACATTATTTCCATTAGAAACCATCCCAGGTCTACTTACTGAGTTTAAAAAAAAAAAAAGAAAAAAAAACCAAGTTTTAATTTTTTGAGCAATGGGGTTCTTGTCACATTGCAGTACACTCGCTCTTCTTTGCCACCGCACCGCACATAACCACAAAGTATAGCATGAATGGGATGTTTGTCTAACGTGTCTTGGGCCCAAGATAAGGAGAGAAATAAAGGCTTGACTGGTGGAGGGGAGAGTGGAAGGGAGAGTAGAAGGGAGATGGATGGATTATATTAATGAAGTGTTCGAGCTAATGCTTGCTCTTGCGAATTCACACTACTTATTTTTTATTGCAGGAGATCTGATCACTCTATAACTTTTTAAGCTTCCTGAGAGAGGGCGAATGGACACAGGCATTCCGTCAACATCTTTCTCTGCCTATGGCCAAGTATTTTTAATGGTGGACTCAGCAAAATGTAAATGAAATGCTTTCTCAAGGCACTTACAACTTGACCACTGTCGGGAACCGAACTCACAACCGTTCGGCAATGTTGCTCTGGATGCGCCCCTGAATGCTGAAAAGCGAAAGAGTTGCCAATTGCTCGTGGCGCTACCTATCATCATCATTAACTCAGAGAGGAGATACTTTCTCCAGAGGGCTTGCCTTCGTGGATATCTGGTCATGTACTTAAGATGTTAACTGCCCGAGTATTTATTACTTTATTATAGCTCATCTTCCCGTCCCGCTTCTCTCTCTCTCTCTCTCTCTCTCTCTCTCTCTCTNACACACACGCACACACACGCACACACACACACACACACACATTCATTCACTCACTCTCTCTCCTTGGAACGCAATTTAAGGAAATGCCAATGCTTTCTTTCCACTGTTACATGTCAAGGTATCTCAAGCTTATACCGTGTTGAATCCAGGCATACATTATGATTACACAAGCGCATTAATTTTGAAATCACTTCAGATGGACCTACTGGAAAGGCCTCAGGCCTTTTCAGACAATTAATAAGATAACTTTACCTACCCATTAACAACCATTCAGTTTCCACTTGAGAGGCAAAACCCCACCTATTCTGAGTCTACAGAAGTATTCGCCTTCACCTACATCTTGGAAATTCAAATCCGACCACGTTCCCCCTCCACAGAGCCAAGTTTCTGCTTCATAGGAAGTATAGAAAATAGTATACCATTATGTCAGGTAATACTAGCATCTTGATATCTTAAAGACAGTTGCAGTTGTCTAACTCAGAGTTGCCTAACTTTTCAAAATGTGTGCTACTTTTTGATGCATTCTTGTTGAGAGGGAGTTGATCTAAACCGATCGTTATTAAAAATCCCTGCCAAAAAAGGTGCCTATAATAAAGCAAAATAGCAGATAGTCGCCTTATGCATGTCGATTTTTTTTGGTCGAAATATAAAGATAATCTTTACGTCCTTCATGGCAGATTTGGGGCTGCTGTATAGCACTTTCAGAAGACAAATAGTAATAATAGTAATAGTAATAAATTATTCTTACTTGGACTCATTACATTTATCGTTACAGACTCCTTACTGGATGAAAATAAGGCAATATCGTGTGCGATAGGAAGACGGAAAAAAATGTGGTCTTTGGATAGATTATACAGAATGAGTCCTAGATAAAATTATGAAATGCATATCAGTTTGCATTCTTTCCTGAGTTTGTAAACTAGACCTAAAGTTTGGGTCATTTACTTCGGTTCCCTGATGGCCTTCTGTGCAGAAAAATTTCGTAAAAGGGCGTAGTTAACTTCTTTGCGCCTTTCGATGTATCGATGGGAAGCTCGAGAACCAGATAAAAGACCTATTTTTTAAACAGCATTTTGAATAAGCTCATTGAATGTTGCAAGCTACTAATGACGATGTAGAGATCGTGGAACTTCCTGTGAGTGACCGTAGTG
>JAWQUT010000073.1:1962324-1966948 GCA_033807755.1 Ellobium chinense
TCACACCCATAAGAATCACATCGTCCTCAGAATGGTTGAGAAAATTGAAGTAGTATTAAGGTACGCGTTGGTCAACTTTCTTGGTTCTTACGGTTGAACGGTGGTTGGCGTAGCATCTGAGCAGTTTGGTCGGTGTATTGTTTTTTGCACTTTTGACAGCTATTGACATATAATATGACGGTTGAAGATTCACATGCGACAGTGTCTTTCATCCTGTGTGATGGATTGGTGTCTGCGCCCTTAATGGTTTGGGTTTAGTGGGCAAACAGGCAAGAGCTACATCTGGATTTATTGCAAGGGGAGAAGCCTGCTTCGGCCGAACTGGCTGGAAGAGGTGTAGGAAGCTGAGAGCGGGATCTAGAAATTAAAGAAGCAAGATCCGGGGGTTTGCGTCGTGAAAAAAACTGGGTCTTGAGGAAAAGCAGCTCGAGTGCTTTAGGACTGGTTCAGGATGGTGGAGTTTTTTTAGACCTGGGTAAAGATGGGTGTGATTAAGCAAGCTTTATAGTAATTTTTTAAGGAGGTTTACTTTGAATTTCTGCAGACGATTCTGTAAGAAGGGTTCAGTGGTGCAGAAGCGTTTGATTTGACGAGCACAGCTGTAGACAATAAAAGACGGATGAGAGTATCTATGGGAGTCGTTAGGTTTGGAAAAAAGATCGGTGAACTGTGCACTAGACATGCGAAGGTTTATATCTGTAATGAAGTTGCCTAGGTCTGGCTCCTTCCAGAATAAATTCCCTACCCACGTGCGTATACAACGGACAACATGAAACGGGGACAACGACGGACACCACAGTGAAAGGGAAATATAAAGGCTGCTGATAAAATTACAAAAAGATAATGCACTGTATTATAGGTAAACGTCTCCTAACAAAATAAGCTAACCAAATAACCCCGAAAACCCGCGTTCACAAACAATCTAACTAATGGAAAGCCACGACCGGCTCGGACCCTCCACTGGCCCCCACAAATTAGGTATTTTCAGCTCTATCACATGTCCTAGGAATTCTTGCTCACACGTTGGTTTGTTTACATGCTCTGCTCATGCATGATTGCTTGTCATTTATCAAAATATCCTAGCAATCCTTAGATCACGTGGCGTAACTGAAAATACCTCATTTTTTCCCCCACGAGTTGATAAATATATAACGATGCCTGCACTTGCCGTCACATTCAGTTGGCAGGATGCGTCTGGCCCTCAACACTGGCCTTTGTTTGCTGTAGGCATCTCCCAGCACTGGCCCTTACTGTCGCTGTTGTCGGCCTAAATGGCCCGCAGCTTCCAATCAATCCCACGCATTGAGAATGAGATCCCGAATGCTAATGACAGGATACCAACAGCATTTTCGAAGGTGCAAGGATGAACTTTAAGTAGTTTAAGCCAAGGGCCCAACACACTGGTCTAATCACGATGTGAGTGATTTTATTCTGACCCCCCCCNNCGACTAGTCGTGAAAGATCCTTATTTATAGAGGACTAGAGACGGTCCAAACCCCGTGCATAAGTGCGTCGTAAGTGAGACGCAGGCATGTGGCCCGTGAGTGCAAAGTAACTTCTGTGATGAACTGTCCATTAGAGGTGGCAAGGTTGATATCTAAGAAGTACTTCCAGGTTGTGTGGGAAGAGGCTGTAAATTTTATTTGGGGATGAATTAAATTAAGATGTTGTTGGAGTGTTTAAAAGTCCCTCTCATTGTCGGGGTACAAGCTTAGGATATCCTAAGTAACGTTTGGTACAGACAGGTTGGGTAACGAAGCGAGAGTGGAAACTTTATAATTCCATGGCCACTGCATAAAGATATTTGCATATACTGGAGTAAACGGTGTGCCCCTAGCCCATAATAAGCATAATCATAATCATAATAAACACGTGTAATATTACTATGGCTGCAATCAGTGGTAGGGAGATTTACCGCTTACTTTCTTTTCATTATACTGAACTATCCACCACAGATTAGAACACGGTAAAACTGTTTTATAATTTGATAAGAACCCGGAAGGGAGATAAATTTGTGATACAATGATATAATATGTATACTGAGTGACGCATGAACACAAGGGAAAATCTCTATCCAACACAAGCGAACCACACGAAGGGTTTTCCGCAAAACAGTTACTGACACGTCATGTTCATCTTCGTTTTCATACTTCTGGTTTTAGTATCAGTCATGGCTCTCCGGATGAAGCTCTGTCAGCAACAAAGCTCTGGCAGCAGCAAAGAAATCTCCGGAAGCTGTTTCGAAATTTCTGTGACAAGAATGTATATAGGATAGGGTTTATACAGCTGTTTAAATAACACAAACAGTTAGCAGCCATCTGAAAAGCTATGAAAGATATAGTCCTAGGAAAATCTACAAAACTTGTCCAGAATAATATAATCTGAATGGGCAACCAGCACAAGGCAAAAATCACCACTACGATGATCACCATCCGGGTTACCTGCTTTTTTGATCGTTGTCTTTTAGTTGATTGATTCCTCTGGCCGGGCATGTCGTCACAGATCAAACTCTTCAGCATCATACCATAAAACAGCGATATGGTTCCTAGAGGAAAGACGTAGCCGAGGAAAAAAAAACAGCCGAAGAACGCATTGCCACGTTCAGATTTAATGCTGAATTGACTGATGCACGTTGTCCTATTCTCTCCATTAAACTGATATTCGATCTCCGTCCACTCAGAAAGGATTGGTGTATTCGCAGAGAGAATTACGAACCACATTACAGTTAGGACAATCCACGTGTTCCGCTCAGTTGTCCAGATTCTCGAGCGAATGGGGTACACCACAATAAGAAACCGAAATAGAGACATCATCACAAGCGTGTACACACTGGCGTAAGCACCCACATACAAGACGTAATTGACAATTTTGCAACCAAGGTCCCCTAATGGCCATACAGTTAGGCTGTACGAAGCGGCAGTACTCGGTACACAGAAAATAACAAACAGGAGATCGGCGAAAGCCAGCGATACTATCAGGATGTTCATTGAATTTTTCATGCGTTCGTCGATTAATACCACAACAATAACTAGAGAGTTGCCTAGCAACCCCAACACGCTGATAATCCCAAAGATCGGGGGCACAATTAAGCTGACGTACTTCTGGAATTCTAAATATTCTGTGAAATTATTTTCTAGCAACTTTGTTGTAGAAGTGTTCAACAGCGCCATCGTTGTGTTAGGATTTTCTCCCTGAAATGCCTTTACAAAATGGGCACCATCCATGCCATTAGAAGCCATGGCGAACTTAAAAGATGTCTTTCAGACTGGAACCAAATCTGTCTGTTTGGAGAATTAAATCCGCCTTGTCCTGCTTTAAATTCGCTTTAAATAACGAAATTTTCTCCTGAGGTTTAGATGTTCATGGTGAAAAAAAACAGGTTCATTATGCCAGTAGTGTTTATTCATTTGATCACGATGTCTTACAGGGTAGCCGATCAGGGCATCAAGCACTCTAAATTCCTCAGTAAAATCCTGTCGTATGAGACTTCTAATCTCTTCTGCCTTGTTTCCAGACACCAGATTTATTAGGCCTATGCCTTTATCACTCGGTCGCTCATTCTGTGTCATGAAGTCTGCAGAGGTTTTTGAAAATTCACTTTGGTAAAGATCTAGACTAGATAGAAGACGATGTATTAAGGTGCACCTGAAGAGGGAAGGTGAAAAGAGGATCACTGCGCTGCGATAAAGCCATAAAACTAGTGTTGGCTTCCCTCTTGTATTCCGTTAGTTGGTCAGATGCAATTTCTCCGTAACACTATAACGACACCTGAAAAAGATAATAACAACAATAATAATAGCATTGTAGTAATATTAATAATAATATAATAATACTAATACCTGTTTATAAGTTTCATATTCCCGGATAATGCCCGCTCACGCGACTTTACATTAATACCCTAACGGCTTGATTACTCTAGGATTTGCATAGCTCCCCGGAGAGCATACAGTGCCGCTGCCATTTACAGAAGCTGATCACTAGCATTCTGAAAATATCTTCCACTGCCAATAGCCAGGTACCCAGTTTACAGGCGGGTGGACTGAGGATGTTTATCTCTATAATGTTTAGAACAAAGATCTCTTTGCAAGGCTCTGCCTACCAACGAGTGTTTCGTTCATTGCCGAGGTTGTGATCACTTCACCAAGCAGAGCCATTGATAAAGATTCCTTTTTTATTTTTTCCATATATAGGTTATGGCTAAAACACTGTTTTGAATCATTAAAATAATTTTGTCAGCTCGTCACATTTTTAAGATTGGGTGTCGCTGTGTAGCTCATTAATACTACTGCATCTGGTAATTTTTTCGTTATGAAGATTGGAGATGTGAGAGGGAGGGTGTCGGGGTGATCTCAACAATGCGACCCCATATGAAAGTAGTGCCATTGAGGGTGTACTTTAGTAGGGGTATGAACGAAGAGACGTCGTATTTAACATGCGATAATTTATCTCGAGGCCGCCGACAGCGGAGAGAAAACCATTGGCATTTCTTTTTCTAGAAATAGCTTGCTGAAATGGGAAAGCCGATTTCAGGGCATTAGGCAGGTCTCTACAAAACTTTAACATGACCACAAAGTGAGGGAGTAATCTCCCAAAATGTAAAGTATAAGACGCTAACCTAAAATTT
>JAWQUT010000073.1:1969248-1986564 GCA_033807755.1 Ellobium chinense
TTTTTTTCATAAGAATTATTGCAAGGCACATTATTATCAAGGCTACCACAACGTTTAATGCCACTGGTTAATTTTACATTTAATAAATGAATTATGTCTGATTTTTGTTTCTTCTGAAACCAGTATTCGCGATTTTATGATAGACAACGGAGGGATAACAGATGACTTATAAAGATGGATGATAACTGAATGATAAATAAATGATGGATGGATAATAATCAAATTATAGATGAATATTGGATAGTTTGATAATAAATGGGCAATGAATGGGTGATTGAAGGATAAAATATAGATTATAGATCGGTGGTATATCAATATCGATGGATAACAGATGACTAATGGATGACTGATGAATTAATTATAGGTGAATGATGGACGATCAGTAAAACGATCCATGTGTTATATTATAACACATGGATCGTTTTTAGATTTTGAATGGAAGATGTACTGCAGACAAAATATGCAAAAGGGAAAGAAAAAAAGATGGATGATACATGGATAACAGAAAGATGACATAAGAATGATAGCTAGATAACGGATCATGGGATAGTAAGAGGTATATCATGTACAGATAACGGACCAGGGATGGCTGATCAAAATAGCTAGATTATGGTACGGATATTGCAGAGTAGTAGACAAATGGACGCTTGATGGAGGAAGGTTTAGCCAATAGATGGGTATCAAGTAGATGAGTAAAAGTTGGATGATAAACGGATTACATCCTGTATCGGATGGAAAATGATGGATGATGTATGATGACCGATAATAAATGGGCGATGAATGAATTAATAATAGGTGTAAAAGGAACGCGGAGGAAAGGATTTCTGTTGGATTTAGAAATGGTTGTTGGAAGAATTGTGGATGATGATAGTGGATAACATATCATTTTATAACGGCTCAAACAGCATAGACAATAGCATCCATCCATCCATCCATCCATCCATCCATCCATCCATCCATCATTCAGTAAAGCTATGTATGAACTGTATTTTTAAGCTGCTGGATCAGTTTGATCACATTTAAACGACACCATATGTTCAGTAATTAATAAACTATATACATAATAATAGCATACTAGTCATGAAAAAGTTTTAGCTGCGGTGAAAACGGCATTTGACACAGTAATACTGTATTATTCAGTAGGAAACATAAAAGCAGATTTTTAAAAATATGCCTGTTAGTTTCTAATGGTTAATTAGCTGGTTTTGTCTTTTTGCAAAAGGACACATCCAACAAAATAAAATCAACACTGCTTCATGCGTTTTTTTGGGTTTTTTTTTGAGATATTAGGGGCGATCGAAATATACTAGTACAAAAAAAAGGGGGTTAGGAGGAGGGGGTGTTCCATCTGTAATAACTGCAAATTTGGACCCAGGGTCCATCTCTATTATTACAAGTAGGCTGGAAGGTTCATCTGTAATATCATATTTGGGCAGGGGTCCAAGTTTAGGGAGGTCCAAGTATAATAGTGCACCGGAACTCTTTTTCTTTTTTTTTTTTCTGATCCAGTTCATATAACCACGGTCCCCATCAAGGACTATCATCACAACTATCTCATTTGTATCACCTACACATGACCGTCACCAGATATCTGAATTCTTTTCTGATCTTGGTCTTAGGATTGTCTTTCATTTATCTCAAAGACATCTGAATCAATATGAAACGGCGTTTTTTTGTGTTTTTTTTTNGGTTTTTTTTGGCGGGGAAACGAAAGAAAAATATGTCATTTCTCTTCCACCGGCTACTCGGCAATCTCTCAAATTTTGATATATAAAAATGTAATAAATGTTCAAGCAGATATGGCATGGCGATCAATGTAGTCCCCTAATTTTTGTTTGTTCATTTAGTTTGGCTTGGAGCAAATGATGTGGAAAAGGAAGGTCAGTGGAGGTGGTCAGACTACACACCAATGAACGTTGATCCTTCCTGGTGGGGCAAACAACAGCCCGACAACTACATGGATAACGAGGACTGCCTCATTATTAGACCCGATGGACAAATCAACGACTATCCTTGCGACAAAAAGTTGAAATACTTCTGTGAGGCTTTTTTTCATAGATAGGAAGAGTCAAACAAGTCCTTCGACATGCTACACCGAGGTAAAAATCTCGTCTGTCCATCCCACCTTCCGCGCCCTCACCCTCCACCATTGCACCTGTTCATATAGAATAATAATAATAATAATAATGATAATAATAATGCGGTTTATAAGTCTCGTATCCATGCTAAGAGTTTGCCGATGCCGTGCTCATTTCATCGTGTACCCTCACAATAAGGTTTGTAGCAGTTACACTTACGTGAAATACATAGGTCAGTGTTTATATCTGCGATCGGCACTTCTATGTGCTACCACTGCTTTTTTTTTCCTTATGAGTCGATTCTATTGTGGAACTGATTGCTTGACCGCGAATGGTGACTAAACATAGATCCCCTTGAAGCTAAAAGTTGGGTATAGCGTGGCCTAAACAGTGATCATTGTGTAACAATGTTAAAAAGTGCAACCTGGTATGGGGATTTAAGTACAAACCAGACCTGCACTTGGGTTACATTTTGTAGAACACTTGATAAAAAAGAGTGTAGGGGTATATTTTACTTTTGAGCTTAGAACCTTGTATGGCATGTTACTTCATCTGTTGTTTCTTGCATTTATGATTAAAATTGTTTATGGAATTGCGCTCCCAGGTGCCATTAACAGATGTCATTATTTTATGGCATTGTTTTATGACAATATGTCAAAAGGAACAACACGGCTATTGATTACGTACAACTGGGTACGGAACTCACTGCACTGCAGGGGTGTAGGGGACCTCTTACCTTTTGTTTATCCCAAATTAAACGGAACCTTGGTTTTTATTTCTTCATTGCTAGATTTTTTTTTCCACGAATGTCTGAACAGAAATGATTAAACTTCGTTGCAGGTCACTATGTCTGAGCGATTGAATAGGAGTAAACCAAGAAGGATGGAATGTAGCCCAAGCCATCAGCCTGTTATACTGTCTCTTTATGCTTCTTCTTCTTTCTCGTTGTTTTTTATTTTTTTGAGTGAATTCTTTTTTTCCGATGAAAATAAAGTCAACGCAGCAATTTGCCACTTCTTGTTTTTTATATTACTGGTCAGTTTCCATTTTACATTGTTACTTACTTATTTATTGCTGCTTTTTATTTGCGACAGTTCTTTTTATGGTTACTTCAATTAAGTGAACATTTAGGTTTGCTCATAATCGAATGTTACACTCATGATCGAGATTTTTTTCGCTTAGTGGCAAATATTAATGTTTGCTTCACAGAAGTAACCGGATAAAGAAATGTGACAAGACCTAGCGAGATTTTATTTTAACCCAGCGATGGAATCCGTGAAATTTGCTATTCATAAGTTTTTGGTGTAGTAAAGTTATTGCCAACTGGGAATAAAAGGCTGACCTTTTTTTTTCCGACATATCTCCACTATGCCCGGGATAATTTTTCAAAAGCACAGCTTTCAACTCTTATATTGTTCCTAAACTTTATTTTTCGAAGATATCATCTAAGACTGTTATTTTAAAACATTAAGAAAGTTAACCTGTCAGTCCCGACATCTGAAACTAATAACATTTATTAACAGAAAACATTGATTATAAGGGCAAACGGTCAGTATTTGTTGATAAATTTGAGTTTTGCACGGCATATTAGTCAAATTATTTAATATTAATGTGTTCCTCAGCAAGTTTTCTCAGGATGTTTTCCATTACTACCTTTTATTTAATCTCGGACATATTAATGGTCAGCCAATTCATGTATGCCTTATTATTATTAAAATACACAGATGGTTGCTATAAAAATCAAATTCTCCTCTACAGAACTCCAGGTAAACAGGCGCATGCAGCATTTGATTTGAAAATGAAAGTAACAAAAACAACAATGATAATAATAACAATAATCACCACTGCCACCACGACAACAACAAAAATGACAACAACCACCATTACAATCACCACAACAAAAACAACAACAAGGACAATAACCACNCTCTTCTGCCTTGTTTCCAGACACCAGATTTATTAGGCCTATGCCTTTATCACTCGGTCGCTCATTCTGTGTCATGAAGTCTGCAGAGGTTTTTGAAAATTCACTTTGGTAAAGATCTAGACTAGATAGAAGACGATGTATTAAGGTGCACCTGAAGAGGGAAGGTGAAAAGAGGATCACTGCGCTGCGATAAAGCCATAAAACTAGTGTTGGCTTCCCTCTTGTATTCCGTTAGTTGGTCAGATGCAATTTCTCCGTAACACTATAACGACACCTGAAAAAGATAATAACAACAATAATAATAGCATTGTAGTAATATTAATAATAATATAATAATACTAATACCTGTTTATAAGTTTCATATTTCCGGATAATGCCCGCTCACGCGACTTTACATTAATACCCTAACGGCTTGATTACTCTAGGATTTGCATAGCTCCCCGGAGAGCATACAGTGCCGCTGCCATTTACAGAAGCTGATCACTAGCATTCTGAAAATATCTTCCACTGCCAATAGCCAGGTACCCAGTTTACAGGCGGGTGGACTGAGGATGTTTATCTCTATAATGTTTAGAACAAAGATCTCTTTGCAAAGCTCTGCCTACCAACGAGTGTTTCGTTCATTGCCGAGTTTGTAATCACTTCACCAAGCAGAGCCATTGATGAAGATTCCTTTTTTATTTTTTCCATTATATAGGTTATGGCTAAAGCACTGTTTTGAATCATTACAATAATTTTGTCAGCTCATCACATTTTTAAGATTGGGTGTCTCTGTGTAGCTCATTAATACTACTGCATCTGGTATTTTTTTCGTTATGAAGATTGGAGATGTGAGAGGGAAGGTGTCGGGGTGATCTCAACAATGCGACCCCATATGAAAGTAGTGCCATTGAGGGTGTACTTTAGTAGGGGTATGAACGAAGAGACGTCGTATTTAACATGCGATAATTTATCTCGAGGCCGCCGACAGCGGAGAGAAAACCATTGGCATTTCTTTTTCTAGAAATAGCTTGCTGAAATGGGAAAGCCGATTTCAGGGCATTAGGCAGGTCTCTACAAAACTTTAACATGACCACAAAGTGAGGGAGTAATCTCCCTAAATGTAAAGTATAAGACGCTAACCTAAAATTTGTGTCGAGGATTCTGAGAGAACGATGTAATCTGGAATAACGTGGTCTTCACCTAAATCTATCTATCTATCTATCTATCTATCTGCCTGCCTGCCTGCCTGCCTGCCTGCCTGCCTGCCTGCCTGCCTGCCTGTCTGCCTGTCTGTCTGTCTGTCTGTCTGTCTGTCTGTCTGTGAAGAAGCCCCACGGGCGAAAATTTAAGAATAAATTTAAGATTTAACCTGTTAATGCGGTTGTGACTTTTCTTATGGGAATATCTAAATATAGACATTCAGTCTAAAATGGGGTTTTCCATTTACGTCTTGCTTATGGGGCACCCTTGTGTCACATGGCTCTGGGGCAGAATATATATACAACAATATATACCCCATAACGAGTAATGTCCCACAACACTGTTTTAGTTATATACACTCTTATATGTCCCATAATAGCTGCTACCCCACAACACTGTCTACTGAATATATAATAATATATATACACCCTACAATAATGTCTCCGCGATATACACGTTGATATAAGGTACTTCACAACACTACCTTGATGAAAAGGCACTCTTTTATATACCCTACAACACTGATTCAAGTTTGAACAGTTTTTGCTTTAAAGTGTGGGACTGGTGTTCTTCAGTTATAATAGATTTAGCTCTCAGCAACAATGTAGATTGTAATTTCAAATGCAATGCTAATAAATGAAGCCCTCTGATTGAAAATACCTTTCTTAGTATGGTCAAGAAAACAATTTTGTGAACATCAGTTAGTTGTTTTTTTTTGTTTTTTTTAAATACTGTAAATTATAGGACTGTCTGCATACGCCTACTCTGACGGCACGCCTCTGAGATGATGCCATTAACTGAGACACAGTAAGATCTCACAAGTATCATTTAAAGTTATTTTTTTTTCAGTTTTCCAATATGATTGCAACTCCACATGAGTCAGTATGGTAGATACAAGAAAACTGTCTTGAGAGGACCTGCATCACCTAAACAGAACTCATGCTCATGATTCACAAAGGGGTTTCTGATCAGTCATTGTCAAGTGTGCTGACTTATCAGCTTCAAGACTGTCTCTAACCTGTATGCTGGTGATCGTGTCTCATAACACACTACGTAATTGAAAATGGTTACCATTTTGTCTTAAGCCTAGAACATTGAATTTATTCAGTTTTCTTTAAATTTACTTCCCCTAAGATGGGCAATTCAAATGGTCAGTGAAAACCGGACTCACTACTTGACCATGATCCCCTTGCTGATGGTATATGATTAAAATAAACTGATAGTCAGGTTGTACATATATAAAATACCCAATTATGTTTAAGAGTCATTGGAAATTGGGTCTCATATGACACAGTGACGGTGTAGTCAATAGTTTATATCAGACATAATCACCAATACTTATAATAACTTATATTATTTGTAACTTTTTTCATCACCAGCTTACAGGTTAAACAAGCTATTTAATTATTTCCATAACCTTTAAACAAAGAAAAAGAACAAATTTTAATGAGAAAGTATACTTGAACATTTTAATATTTTTCAGGGGTACATTAAAGAACTGGTAAATGAATTATTCACTAGACTATAATAATGTTTAAGACCAATAGCCGAAAATCAGTATGTCACGTTTTCAAATATCTACCAATAATGTGACATTGCCTTCCAAGGAAGCAAAACAAGTTAAAATCTAGGCACAATTTAATCAATCACATTATACCGGTACTCACATAACTTTGAAACTTAAATGGACATTGAACATTTACAAAATCATAATCAATCAATCGAGATGCACATATACTTTCCTTTTCAACAATCTATCAAGGCTATTCAATCTACTCATCACAATGTCCCCCCCCCCCCCCCCCCNCACACACCTCCTTTTTTTTTTAATTTTAACCCACAGAGACAAACCTTTATGTAGGCCTAATTCATCCCACAGCACCAGTTTGTTTGTATTTCACATCCCTTGTGATACAATAATTATAAGTCATATAAGAGATAGAATCTACACATTTATGTCCGTCTCCCATAGTTTAGGGTGGACAGCCTTCTTTTTTCTTTTCCAAATCTTTTTTAGTTCTAAAACATATTTACAAGCAACAATACCACATGTTAAATAACAATCATTGCATCATGAATACTACTACACTCCATGCCATGGGTTAAACTGATATCTGTAAATATATAACGACGTAGACTAAGAAACTGTTAGCTATTTTAAGTACTTGGGATTTACCATGTCTAGCTCAGCGTCTTTCTCTCAAGACATAAAGGTACTGGTAGATTCGGCACAAAGGGCATTATTTGGATTAAAATCATTTATAGCAAAAAATTCTAAACTTTCACCAGATATCCAACTCCCGCTTTTCAGTTCTGTAGTCACGCCTATTCTAAATTACGCTTGTGAGATCTGGGGATTCTGTAAAGCAGAACCCATAGATAAATTTTACTTAGATTTCTTGAAGTCTGTTCTTGGTGTGAGGAGGGACACCCTTAATTGTTTCCCATATGGAGAATTGGGGGTGTTTTCCATGATCATCGACAGACAAGTACAAATTGTAAAATATTGGTCAAAAATTATCTGGGAAAGTTTTGATGAAAATAATCTAGTGAAAAAAAGGATACGAAGAATTATATAAAACGTCAATTTCAGATCCAGAGATGGTATTGTGGGTAATGCTGGTTAATGACCTTTTGTCCCTGTAATGGCTTGACATATGAATGGATGGAACAGAATGTTGAAGACGAGAACGTATTTCTATCTGAGTTTAAAACACGTCTATTAACAACAGACATTTATAGTCAGAAATGGAGGGAGGCAGTGACAGCCAGCTGTAATAATAAATTGTATAAACATATCATATCAAATCAGACCTGGAATATGAAAGTTACTTTAAATATGTCATTGCAAAGCACGGAGAATGGCTCTTACTAAGATCAGACTAAGCTCACATGCATTTATTGTAGAGAGGTGGGAGAGAGCTAAATTAGACCATATCAATAGAAAATATAGCTTATGTAATGTTATAGAGGATGGGTTTCATTGTCTGATAGTATGTCTACAGTTTAAAGAATTTAGGAAAAAAACTCAAAAGTCTGGACGTCAGCTAGATGAGAAAGTGGTAGATGAGTGGCAATAGTGTGCATGAGGAACACGGTTTGTGTCTTTGCAGTGAATTATACTCATGTAATATTGTATTGTAATGCATTATGTTGGCCTATGGCCTAATAAAACCTTTGAACTTGAACATGACAAGAATACAATTTGTGGACGTAAGACATTTATGAAATGTTGCAATGCAGAAGCTGAGCCATGACATCAGCAAACCTGACACGTTATGGGTACAGTACAATGTTTTCTAAAACAGTAAATTAAATCAAAAGTTAGTATAGACCAAAGCATGCGTCAGAAACGAATGAAGTCAGAGAGAGAGAGATTAAATTATATTCTTCTATTTCATCTTGTTCTTATCATGTTGAAAATAGACTGGCCTTGTGACACTGCACAAATGAAGAATAGCAATTATGTACTACTGTTCATAGGATAGATTTCAATTGAAAATTATATAATATATAAATTTGTTTCTGGCATACCTCTACCTGGTCTGTTTTTTATTATGCTTGTCCCCTGAAAAGATCACCATCAGCAATGATGTTTAAAAGTGACAAATGTTATGCTATTTTAAAAAATAACTTTTATCCAGCCACCTTTATTCAGATGATAAGAAAGATCCTGACACATTGCATTTTCCAAGGATGATATTGTTGGTTTTGCTCCTGATGACAGCCACTGACCTTTGCCTCAAGCAAGGATACTGATCTTGCAACTTAATTATTTGGGATGTCGTAGCAGTTTTCTTTGCTGAAATGCAACTTTGAAATCTCTGAAAAGTATGTCTTCCTCCTCCCTGTCCCAATCCTTTCTTTTCTGTTCCTTTTTCATTTTGTCTGACTCAGCTCTTTCTGAGACAACTTGAACAGATGCACAGCTCTCTAATTGAGTTGAACTTGCTTGGATTCTAGGATCCGATGATGTTACTTCATTACCATGGATGCCACCATTATCAACATGTTCCTCTTTCTCACTAATAGGGAGAGGAGTCTCACCAGTGTCTGAGTCATCATCTTCAGTGATTGGTGGTAACTCTTCAAGTTCACATGATGAAAGATTTCTTCCTGAAAACTTCCCCATCTTTCCATTCTCTAGAGCAATAAGGGCCCTGGCTACTGTTGTTTTTTCAAGAAGAGATGACTGAAGTCTGTATACATCAGTGTGAATGGCCAATGAATGACCCATGTGGTCAGCAACCATTTTTAGCTCATCTCCAGTCATGTCTAAGATCTGAACAGTTGTCGCGAGATACTTTCGCAACAATCTTGTTCTGATAAGCTCTGGGCTCTCCAAAAATGGGCATTTCTCAG
This sequence comes from Ellobium chinense, assembly GCA_033807755.1. Lineage (NCBI taxonomy): Eukaryota > Metazoa > Mollusca > Gastropoda > Ellobiida > Ellobiidae > Ellobium > Ellobium chinense. The sequence continues at coordinate 1,978,798 of JAWQUT010000073.1, forward strand.
GTACATCTCTCATAGCCTTGCAACCATCAAGTGGACTGGTTTGCTTTCGGGCAAACATATATGGGTTGAATGGAGAGATTCCTGCATGCAAGCGCCCTGCCAGCAAGTGATTGCATATGCTAACCATTTCCTCTGTGAACAGGATAAACACTTTTCTTAACCCCCTAGTGCTCTTTCCTCGAACTTCAACAATGCTCATCCGCCTAGCAAGCAGCTTTTCTGTTAAGTCCAGCTGCTGCAAGATTTCTTCATTGTCTACTGTGTCACATCTTTGTTGAAATTCTGACACTTTCAGCTCTTCCACTTTTGAAACCCTTTTTTTGTTAAATAATATCAATCTCACCAATACTACCTGAGCTGCCTCAGTCCATTTTAATAGAGAGAATTTCACTTTCTGTAGGTAACCCTTAATTTTATCATCAAGGTAATCTTTCAAAGTCACCAAATCCCTTGTTTTTGGAAGTTCCACTTTTTTGTTCAGTGTTCTCAGGCGCAATCTACGCAGTGCCACAGTTAAAACATAATTGTTCCAATGAGCGCAATACAAATGATCAATTTCATCAGCTTCCTTATGCTTGCTGCCATCACCAGCTCTAAGAGCCATACTTCTTTTCAATTGACATAGTTGTTTAATATAGTGGCCCAATGTCAAGGCAAGGTTGGGAGAATAAGTTTTCAAAGCAATTTTTTTAATTGTGTTCACCACAAGGTCAAAGGATGTTGGTTGAATATAATGCTCTAACGGATTTTCTACAGTTTTTGACTCATTGAGGGCTGCCAAAAGTCTTGCTACTGTTCTTACTTTAGTTCTTACATTGTCTTTGTCGCCTCTGCTCATCCTCTGTTCCCAGTTTCTGAACCATCCCCCTACAAAATTCTCTTATAAGCAGGTCATTTTCTCCTAACTTACGAAGTCCTGGATATTTTACTGTCTCTTTCATGTGCAAAAATATTGTCTTCAACACCTTCGTTTGTCTCTAATGAGATAAAAGGGGATAGCAACATTTTACTATTTCTTACAAAGTTTTTGTCAAACAACTTTTCACTGGGGCAAGAGCGAGAATGCACAGACAAGTTCTTTTCAAATATCCAGCCGTAGCAGTTTGTGCAGGAAAGATAACACTCGGGTCTTGCGCCATCTTTGTTGTTGGGACGTCTATTCACAGTGAGCTCTCCACATCCATTCTGTAGAACCTGTTGAGGGAAAAGATATGACCAATCCCATATAATACTGCACTATGTACATAATTGTATTTGGCTTTTGTTGTCTTAACAGACAGTTCGTTATAGCAGTTTTGTTTGCATTTAAGAGCTCAAGAGCTTATTTGTCCAATATTGGACCCAGGAGTGTGACAGCAATCAGCCGTGATGGAGTTTTCTGCTTATATTCTGATTGAAAACGTGTCATTTTCAGTCGGTATGTTTTCTCTACATCTTGGTCTCTGCCTTGCAATAGAGTTTGCATCTCCAACTGCACCAGTCATATGGTATACCCTGCCAGTAAGAGGGATCGATGCCAAAGGAGAGCATTGTTGCCTTGTTGACATGGTGTAACAAAATATCATGCCATAAGTATTCAAGGTAAAAATTGTAATGAATTAGGATAAAGATATAATATAATTTCAAGAAAACACAAGATAAAAAAGAACAGAGCAAAGCTCTTTGTTTCTTATACTCAGGCTAAGTGATTCTATAAAAAGAATGAAATCCAGATATGGGTTAGATTCTTATTGATGTATGATACAGCTTTTATTTTCTAATTCTCTTGTATAAGGCAAATATCTTTTCATATAGGATAACCCTTTAATGGGGCATATATGTTATATAGAGCTACTTTGTCATCCAGGATAATGGGGCACTGCAATTGTGGGACGTATATACTGGACATAATGTTGTACCTGCATCATACATAGTTTAATATGGGGCATATAATATAAAATGAATAATAGGGTAAAAAATGGGGCATATATGGTGGTATACCATCCATTCTCATACCCCAGTATTGTGAATATGGTTCCCCTCATTTTGTAGTAAGGTAAGTAGTCTTTTTCTCTCCTTTGAGCCAGGTGGCAATTTTGTTATGTCCATCACTTTAGTTTCTGTGCTGTGTACGGAGAAATAGTGGGCAGATATCTTGGAAAGGTACTTTCCTCTGCAGTACAGACAATAATCTGGTTTCCTGTAGTTCCTTTTACCCGCTATCTTTGGGTCCCCAGCAACAGACACTATAAAAGAAATACAAGAAATAGATTCATACTTTTTTATTAAAAATTAAGAATATTAGTATGGTACATAAAAAAAAAATACATGCACAAAAACAACATTTTGCAAACGTGTCACTGTTTGCTTTAGCCAAATCATGCCAAAGTACTTGTGTTCCATTCTTCAGCACATCATTTCCATTAAAAGTTCTTACTTTTCATCAACATTAAATTGAACAATGGGCATGACAGCTCATTAGCACTGTCATTCTCAAAATAGAATAAAAATTTAACATCTTATGGAGGTCGGACTGTAAGGCACTCCATCCACAGTTAGGTCAAGACATAATTACTGAATTACTACAGAAGAAAAAAAATGACAATAAACATATTTACCATTTTCAAAAGCTTTCCTTAATTGTGCCTTTGAAGGACTCCTCATGGCATCCTTCGCATTTTCTAAAAGAAAAAAAAAACAAAAACAAAAAAACAATGATATATATTAGCAAAAATAAGCTTTTGACCGCAAAACTAATTCTCACAATTTGCTGAGAATTTTGCGACGAAGTAGATGAAATTATTTGTTAATTAAGAATCGTGGTTCTGAAAAGAGTTAGGGCCATAAACAAAATATACTAGGCATACTTAGCAAAAGTGCTGATTCACATTTTACGTTCTAAAGTGCTCTCATACAATGTAGTTCACAAAATTAATCAGTAAATGACGCGACTATCTATTTATTTCCTTTTCAACTTCAGGATTTCTATTTTAACACACAGCCCAAGTTCATATCAGATCAATAATAAAGGATGTGTTAGTTATTAATTCTAAATTATAAGAAGTGGAGGATTCCAACATGAAGGAAATTTGTAACAGATAAAATGCTGTAGAATTCTACTAACAATGAGTAACATATATGCCATCTAATAATGCAAATTCTAAAATTGTCCTGCCTCAAATCATGCACACCTTCACTCTGGAGTTGAGCTGGTCCACCATTACAATTGGTCACTTGATTCACTTCACTTTGGGGTTGAGTTGGTCCACCACTACAACTGGTCACTTGCATTACTTCACTCTGGAGTTGAGTTGGTCCACCACTATCAACAAGCGCTTGGTACACTGCGCTCTGGGCAGAGTCACTCTCTGATTGTTCATCACTTTCAGGAATGTACTCACTATGCTGAGGATTGTTGAACAAAAAAATACCAGTAATAAACAACAGTGTTTCATTTCATTCAAATAATCCAAATGTTCCAGTTATAATAGTATTTAAAAAAAAAAGCATACGGCAGTCAACATCCACTCTCTATAATTCAGTACAGTCGACTCCACTTAATCGCCTTTTCCACTTAATTGTCTCATTTCCCAGGAAACAGACTTTTTTCTCTATAAAAGTCCCTGGATAATCGCCTCTCACTCCGGCCCGTGAATTCAAAGATCAGCGGTTGAAGGATTACAGTTGATAAACAAACATATACACAGACTGTGTAACTGCGCAACAGATGGCAGACTGGTTGACTGAGTGACAGCTGCCACACCGAATTAGATGTGATAAGCTTTTCCTTTCCACCTCCCCCTCCACTTGTCCCCCTTCATCTCACGCTGTGACGCTACGCATCACCTTCGTAGCCCGTCCGATAATTCTAATGCGCCGAAAGCTGTATAGTCTCATCCCCCCACGCCTTGATTGCGCCTGTCTTGTGGATTTCGGCTCGAACAGACAACGTGTCATATGGAGGAAAGGTTGATCCCAACTATGCCATCCTACTTCTTGTTGTCTGCTGGGCTACTGCGAGGTGGCCAATGAGAGAGACTGTGGAGATCAAACATTTTGTGCGCCATAAAACCGTCAAACTCGAGTCTGTCCTCAGTCTGGTGACGAGAAGGCATTAATGCACAGCATCAAAGAAATTTAACCCCATTACCAAAAATATGGCCAAAATTACCTTCTCTGCCTAATCGCTTCTCCATTTAATCACCCACTTTTTCCGTGATCCCGAGGAAGGGGGATTGAATGGAGTCAACTGTATTTCTGTAGCAACTTTTTCTCAATGAATACTTTGTTTGATTGACTGATTACTGTGTTGTTATGAATGGGCACACTCATTTACAGTTCATTTCTACATGAAATTACTCCACCAATTAAACCATGTAAGGTAAAATTTGAGGCCATACATTCAACATGAAATCTACTACTGTACATCATTCTATATAATTATTTAAATCATTTAAATAAATGTAAATAAAATCTCACCTCATCCATGGAATCCATTCCTACATCTTCAGGGCAGAAGTCCTTATTTTCATCATTGAGTTCTGTTAGCCAGCTTTTCACTTTGTCCTCACTGCTCACTGAAATGAATGTTGATGATAAACAGAATGCAAATATTATTATAATATAGATCGTAGTATGTTGAATTATTTGAATATGTAAAATCTTTTGTTAATATACACCAAACTGGTCAAAAGATGTTATGTTTCCTCTGTCTGAAGAATTCAAGATGTCAACAAATATGTCAGCTGAAGATAAACACAGGGTAATCAATCTAATATTATTTGTTCAAACTTAAGGACTGCTTCAAACTTATCTGTTTTGAGATGAAAAAAAATCATACAAGAAGGCTGTTACAGGAAAATCCATCTTTTATGTGTCAACAATGTTGCACATGAACCAACTCTGAGGTGGGCAGAACATCCAGGCTAGACCCTACTTTAAGCCAGGGATATAGATAGCATGGCTTTTAAATTTCAATTGTTCATCGTTTACAGTCACTGGGTCAACCACTTCCAGCAGTCCCATGATGCTGGTGGCTGGATAGGAACTAGTATTTCAAAAGTTTATGTATGACTCATATTATATAGAGCTCGAACCTATGTTATCCACTTGCATCTGTAGATAGAAGGTCAGCCGGCCTAATGTGCATGTGCGGAAACAGCAATCAGCCGTGTTTACATTGGAAAACGGGTCAGACATAAAATATCGAAAGAATAAGATAGACAGCCCGTATAAATGTTGGGTCAGCTGTGAATATAGTCTAAATCTCAGCAATTACCGACAAATGTGGGATTGTGGATCAGTTTGATTAACACAGTGACTGTGCAATAAGACTGCACACTTAGAAATCAAATTTCCTGATAATTTAGAGATGTAGACTAGACTAGTCTAGGCTACCGGTAACCTACACTCACACGGCCTCGCTCGAGATCATGTAAACACTGCTGATTGCTTTTTCCGCACATGCGCAATAGGCCGGCTGACCTTCTGTCTGCAGACACAAGTACGTTGCAAAATCACAAGGCCACCTTAACCTGTGGCCCGCAAGCTTTAGAATGTCGATTCATGCCTTTCAAAAAATCTTACCATCATTACATAACAATCACGTATAACAATTTACCCTTTACAGATGGTAGAGTTGGATTTCTTTCTGGTTTGGTTTTAATTCTTCTGAGTGCTGCTTCCACCATTTGCCTCATGTAGCTAGTCTAGCCATTGTTTTAACCTGTGAGTGAAAAAAAAACCAACATTTTCCACATTTTTTAACATAGATTCTGGCAAAACTCAGATGCGATAATTTTGATCTAAAATCTAGTCATTCTAGTAACAGACTCTATTGGGACATCTGTCACATGTATTGAAAAATCCATTGATGATTTTAGCTCATATTGCAAAATTAGTGTCACATATAGAACACCAACACCTCCTCAGGATACAGCACTCCCAAATCACCTCCATGGCACCTAGATCTACTGGTATCTAGCTATATATATGGATAAGAATTGGATGAATGTAGGGCAAAATCCCAGTTGCTTGGTCTCTGCTCAGATGGACCTCATTTACCTTCATGTACTTTCACAGATCTTACTTTATCAAAGAGTAGATTTCCTATATTTTTCACCTGATTTTTTCAGTATCCCTTCAATTCTTCTTTTTAAAAAGTTTTTTTTACTACTAGTAATCAAGATCTAGATCTAGATCTAGAAGCTAATCTGTAGCCTATATAGGCTGTCTAGTCTAAGTTCATTTGCAGTTTTTTTTATTTAAAAAGTAAAAAAAAACAACTTCAAATTGATTAAAGTGATTGTGAAGTCAGTATGCTCCCCTAGACCCAACAACTTTTCTCTATGACACATTATCAGTAGGTTACGGTTTCAGCTCCTCACTTGGAAAAAATGTTATTTTCTTGTCAGGTTTGTTCCTTCTTCTGCCATTTTTTTTTAACATTGCAAGATTCCCTGGTTTCTGAAGCAGTCATAAAATGGTTGGTCATAGATCATGAATCATGGGTGTAAATGAGAAAAAAGTTAGTCTAGATCCAGATGAAAATATTAATATTACAACCTTTTCCAATCAATTTGAAGCCCTACAAAAGATGGCAGATTGGTCTTACGCAGACCTGATTATACAATTCTAAATACTCACAGGTGAAACCCAAATTGAAAACAAACATATTAATTACTTTAAACTTTATATTATCATGGCTTAGCAGCTTAGTTAGGTAATGAGAAGGGGAAAGGGCTAGGGTTAAACACTTCTTTTATAGTAGACTAGGCCTAGATATTAGTTATCCTAAGTCAGCACGCAACTAGACTAATCTTCCCAGGCAAAAGATTAGTTAGACTAAACCCCAAAAAACCACAACTGAACTTAGACAAAACAGCTCTATAAAATATTCATATTACAACCATTTCCAAATGATTTGAAGCCGTACAAAAGATTAAAGCCCCCCAAAAAACGCGACTGAACTTAGACCAGACTGACCATAGACTAGGCTAGTGTATGGATTGGGACTGGGAAAAGCATCCAGAATACAAGTTTTGTGTAGTCTAGTCTAGTCTAGTTTCTAGATCAGCTAACTTTGGATTTGATTGCACTGCTGGCATTCCTTTGGGACGCTTCTTTACAAGCGCCCAAGACTCTAGATCTAGAATCTAGTTCCTTATTTTTCATATCGAAATATCAACCATACTTACCCATGAATTGAAATTGAAGAGCTGCTGTCTCTTGCCAAATCTTGCAGTTCGCGACGAGAAAATAATGCTCCCGCAAAAAAAGGAACAGAGCGTACCGGATATGCCAGGTAATTTGCCAGAATAAGCGACATGAACTAAATTAATCTTCTTTCAGACGTAGTTAAGGCCTAGACCTACATACATTAAGATTTTCTAAAAATTATTTTGATCGGAAATATAACACATTGTCTAGATATTTTCTAGGTCTGATATCTAATTCTTTCATAATCTGACTTCACTTTCTGATATTGGGTCTCTTGTTGGTTCGTGTTGGCTGAAGTTCGTTACTTATCTGCACGATCGATCCTAACTGGCAATAAATCACATCTCACATACCAGCCAAGACAATGTCCTCAGACTGTCAGGGGTAGCAGGAGAGGTAACTCAAACAATTAAAGTCTATATAAATCGATCACAAAACATGTTGTGAGCTGAAATGTCTATGGGATAGAGGGGACTGAAAGCAGCCTCTCTGGGGTGTTTATATTTTTTTCTGCCCCACAATAAACTCAAATATTGAAAAATGCCTCAAATAAAATATATAATATATATA
>JAWQUT010000073.1:1987350-1999054 GCA_033807755.1 Ellobium chinense
GGGGATGGGGGTGTGGAGGGAGGTCATTGCCCGAAATTTTCCCAAATCTCTTTACAAAATAGTCATCTAGAATTCTGATTTGGTAACAAAATTTTCATGAGGGTTTTTTTTTTACGGCATGGGAATACATACTGGCCTAACACTCCTTTTTTGTTCATATCTAGAAGGCTCAAACTATACCTGCCACTTTTAAATTGGATGCTTTATTAAGATCATACATCGTTTTGCATATTTCTACACACTGACACTAGCTGGTATGGACCCAATAAAAGGAAAATTTTATGTATTAATGCCTGAAACCTTATGTGTGCAAATGATGCAATAAAGATCGCTAAGAAGTGGACGTATACTACACTTAAGAACACATAAAGAGCGATACAGGTGATCTTTTTTTACCATCCGCCATACGCCAGAGAAGCAGTTCTGAAACGTGGTAGAAAATGATGCGGTTGGTAACGTGTGTGTGTGTGTGTGTGTGTGTGTGTGTGTGTGTGTGTGTGTGTGTGTGTGTGCGCGCGCGTGCGTGTGTTATGGGTGTGTGTGCATGTATGTATGTGTGTGAATACGAGTATATGTGTGTGTGTTTGTAGTCGTGAATGGGTGTAATGATATCATTTATGTATTTGGATTAATGTATTGTATTTTTGTCAAACATGCTGTGAGAGCAAATTTCCAGTAATTGGATAATAAAGTTATATCTTATCGTATCTTATCTTATCTTATCTTATCTTATCTTATCTTATCTTAGCTTAGCTGAGCTTAGCTTAGCTTAGCTTAGCTTAGCATAGTTTCAGGTAACACGTTAAGGCCATTTCAATAACACCGAATAAGGAAATTGCCCCAAGGACATTAACTATATTTTAGAGCATTGAGTCAGTATTTGCGTCCTTCTGCTTTTTACTGTAAATTTTGGGGGATAGGGTTTTGTTTATAATTTTCTCCCCATTTTGTTACAGCCTAAACTCACAGCCAAGCAACTTACAATTTTATGCAAGTAAGCGACACTTAACAGTATTAATCCTATATAGTCCTTTGATTTCACACCCTAAAGCTATTAGAGAACTGGCGGACGTGAAACGGCTGCTTTTTTGGGTTGTTGTTTTTTTTTCCCTTCATATTGGTCTTGCTAGTGTTAGACAGTCAATGAGCAAAGTCTAGACGATTTGTGGATGGTGGACTTTAGACGTTGCATTAGCGTTGTTTTAGAGTTAGACAAGAAGTTGGGATCAATAAAATTGACGAATTGCCTCCTTCGGAGCCAAATACTTGATTATCATAACATTTCTACATACATTAGGACAGTTAGCAGTAAATGTTTTGGATTATAAACCTCACCGCCGTGTTATGGCAAGTAGGCACACATGCAAAAGAATTTCTTTTTTTTTTTTTTTTTTTTANTTTTTTTGTATAGAGGGCAGCTCAGTAGGTCTTTGTCAGGCATGTGTTAGCTTTTTCATATGCGATTTGACTCCCCTCGAAAAGAAATCTGGCAATCCTGCTCACAGTATGGTAGCAATTTCTCATATTAACCGCCTGTTTCATATTGGATTTCCAACATGACATCATTTCGTACTTCAAGAAGACCTGAGAAGCGTAGCCCATGTCTTTGCACAAACTGTAATTTTTGCGATATGTAACTGACGGCTAGAATCAGCATAGAGGGATTTAGGGTAGGTCAGGCGAAGAAATATATGTTGAAATGCGCATTTTAGAATAGGTGTCGTCTTTGGTGTGAAATCCTCATGGATTTATCCACAAACACTTTCTGGAGATAAGGCTAGTCAGTCTAAAATGATACCACTTAAGTATACTACTCTACTTCTACAACATTTGACAAACCTCCAAATAGCGCGGCCGATGGATCACGTCTCAGCACTACATTGTCACAATAGAGCTTCGAACTTCGTTTTGAATGATACCATAATCAGTCATTCTGTTTAAGCTTGGTCACATGGCACCATCCTCGTTTGCTTCACTTTTCCGCGGCTAAATAATATAAAACCACACACATGCTGCTTCCAATTTGTTTCTAGTGTTCCCTATGTCACTCTGCCCTCTCATGAATAGTAGATGAATAAAGCGAATGCCATTTAGGGGGGGTTCACACGGTTCTACTTTTCATTTGTATATTTCGACTGCTTAGTACTGGAATCCGTCGTGGAAACAACCACAGCGTTCACACGATTCCAAGCATGATTCCAAAACCGCCAGCAGCTCACGCAGAGTGCACACCAAAATGCAAAACTGTGCATTAGTTTGACGCTGTATTCTGGCCCACCTCTTTTCCCGTCCATTCGACTCTTGACTCTTAAAAGCAACGGTGGTCCACGGATAAATAGATGAATCGCTTTGCCAGTTTCACCACATTTGTTTTTACTCTTGTTACCTGAGCACTGTATCCGTTCTCATACGAATGAAATAACAGAATAATATCGTCACGCTCATTCCATGTATCTTCTATTTCCTATTTTTTTAGGAGTTTTGACTCATTATTATTTCCCAGTTTTACAAGCTTAACCGCATCTGCTTCACTGTTTTTGCTGTGAGCAACAGAACGAGAGCGCTATATTTCTCAAAACCAAACAAGTGACTTTCGCAAAATAATGTGGAATAAACATGACACTATTCCATTTTATTTAAACATTTTACAATGCGAAAGAAAATTAGGACGATGAGAACCCCCCTTTGCGATCACGGCGCGCAGACGGAACTGTTATTTTACAAATGATCCACTCAGTTAATTGACCTATTATTCAGCGGAACAGCAGCCCGCCCCTCTTGCAACCGTAAAGATATTTAGGCGAGCTAGAACAGTGACTGACACGAAATGCACAGTGTGTGAACTCACTATTGAAAACCTGCAACCTCAAGGCTCCAAATCTGTTCGAATTCTGCTGGTACTGTACCGTCGGTGAGGGATAGGCGACGAGGTCTATCTCGCGAGAAGTAATAATGATAGGGAGGCAGACAAACAGCCCAGGGCTAAATAGTGTCCGGCAAAATAAAGTAAAATGGACACAGTTTTCCATGATATCATAATTTGCCCCCTTGAGCCGTTATTACTGGAAGCAGGGCATGCCAAAAGTGGGAAAAGAGGAGATGAAACATAAGCCCTAAGTAGTAGGACCCAATAGTGAAAGTCCAACTCTTATTAGAATCGCCGGGCACACCCATGTACTCCCGGTACATGGTGTACACATAATTTGCTATCCCTCCGGTGTCTATTAACGTTAAGTCATTATACTCTTGAATAGCAATTATAATGTCGCTAGAATTGGTGTCTCTTGTATTTACGCGACCCAGACTACCACAAGCAGTTAGCTGAGGATGAGTTATTGCCACAGGGCTAATGTTACAGCATTAGATTAAGAAATTGATAAATGTACTACTTACCGATCAGCTTCGTCACTCAGTCCAAGAATTCACACAGGCACAGCACTACACTTCGCTCGTTTGCTAAACTCTTGCACCCTTTTGGGTTAGCAATTCTTAAACTTCTCGCACAAGGGCTAAACTGGCATTTATGACACTGCTGAACACAGAAGCTGGCTGGAGCTTGGTCTACTGTATCTGGAGTACTTCTCTTGACGATTCAGGATGGCTGATCTACCCTAACATGATTCCCTCTCATATTTATACCAAATTGAACCATCCCGCACGTGTTCTACCGACGGTAGTCGTAAATTCCGATATGATATGTCGATGCCAAGGTGATTTTAGTAGATTTTTCTCGGTACTAACTTTCGAAACAACGGATGGACTCTACCTTTTCTGGGACCACAAGATTAAGTTCGCGTCTAACGCCGTCAAGGTGCTATCCCTAACCCAATTTGCCTATCGGCTACAGGACCCTAACGCGTCACCATTAAACTGTCGTCATGAAATTGGATCCTAACAGAGCATCGTCCTAGTCAGTGGGCACGCTTGGGTGCCCGAGTTCAACCCGGTACATCACGATTACATCACACTGGGAAACTATTTTTTCTACAAGTTCATGACTGAATTTCACCACTTCTGCTGTGTAGTTTCATGCTATATGATTATTTCTTATTTATTTTATACTCAGCTACTATCGACTTTGATAGTCCAAATTTTTTTCACCAGTTAAGCCCCTGTAACCTTTAATGGCGATCTAAAAATGAACTCTCTGCGTTGCTTGATAGTCGACGATGCAAAAGTTAGTTCAAAAATCACTTACATTATTGGTATGAGTCATTTGCAAGGATTCCAAACGGAGGAAACGTAACACATTCCTTTGCCACGGGAAATCTTGGACCAGCCGCAACAATCCAACCGAGGCGTTGTTCGGCTCAGTTTTTTCCCTTTGTTTACCTCAAAAACCACTGTTTTTTTCCCCATTAAAAAAATCACTTTTTTCTATACCCGCTTTTCCCCCTTTTTTTTTTACCTCAAAAACCACTGTTTTTTCTCACCCATAAGAAACAAAAAAAAATCACTTTTTTCCATGCCCACTTTCTGCCCTATTGCACCCTAATAAAATCTTAAATTTTTTCTCTTAAAAATGTCTGTAGATAAATTTGGTTTAATGGGTGATGATGGTACATAGTTAAAGCAGACAGGCAGACAGACAGACATGCATGTTGTAGAGAAACTAGCTGTTATGAAACTTAATGCAGAAGGTATTGATTTTCCCCCATGGTTGTCATTTCAACAGAAATGTCCCACAACTGGTTAATTGATGAGAAATGAAATATTGATTGCAGACCTGCAAGAATTCAGTTGTTTACGATTAGTCATATATCTGCAGTGCTATTGATTGTATTGCAGATGCATCTGAATTCCTCGTCCAATCGCTGAGCTCAGTTCCTGCCGACCGACAGAATTTACACCTTATATAAACCCGTCCGTGGGTGCATTTCTTCACAGCTCGCTTTTGGAACAAGTGGTGGTTGTGCTAGAGTCATGTGTTCCGACATAGATCTAAATCTAAACCAGCTTAGACCTAGACTAGAATTAGAAGATCCATGCGGTTAGGTGTGACAAGTGAAGAAGATCTAGATCTGTATCGTTAGCTTGACACAAGTGCAGTTCACATCCTACAACAGTGGATGCACAGCCTAACGCCTAGTTTAGCCGAAGATGTAGACTTAAGGCATGGGCTATTTTTGAAGCAAGCCTAGCCCTTTTATGAAGGGAACGGTTACGGATGTCGAAGCAGAAAGACACAGCTTAGATTAAAAATTTGTTGAAGATCTGGACCTTGTAGATCTGATTCATCTCAGGTCATATTGTGTCTATACTGTGTTAGACTGGTTTAGGTTCACGAAGGTGAACAGCATAGCTGGCATTGGTCTAGAATACATATGCACGCAAGATATCAACAAATATATTCTTAAACAGGCCTTGACTATTGACCCTCTACTGACTCTCTCTCTCTTTCTTTTACACACTGACCTGCATACACATACTATTTATCTTACCCTTTTTCTCTGGTGGTGGCGGTTGCGGTGGTGGTGATGTTGCTGCTGCTGTTGATGATCTAAGTAGTGATAGTATCAAAGAGAAACAGCAACATTGAACACACACACACACACACACACACACACACACACACACACACACACACACACACACACACACACACACACACACGTGTGTGTGTGTGTGTGTGTTTGTGCGTGTGTGTGTGTATATGTGTGTGTGTGTGTGTGTGAGTGTATGTGTGTGTGTGAGTGCCTGTGTATGTGTGTGTGTGTGTGAGTGAGTGTGTGTGTGTATGTGACTGTTTGATGCATCTAGCCTTGTCAGCAATTTTTTTCGGATTGTTCCCACCGACACCATCAATGTACCGTCGTTCCTGGTTAGTTCTGAGAGTATCACCACCACTACATCAGCAATGGCAACAACAGCAGAGTAAGCACCAGCAACAGTATCACCACCACCACAACCACCATCACCACCTACGTTAATTACTACCATCACCAATACCACCACCACCATCATCACCATTATCACCATAGTAACACCTATTGTGAGATCAAACAGCACATCACCATCATCACCACCTATATCATTAACAGCATCCTTAATACAGAAAACAGAAGCGCACGCAAGAGCACATACACTCACACACAGTCACGCATGCACGTGCGCAAATTTACACACATTCGCCAGCTCACATATAAAATACGCACATTTGTGCTCTTCCATATACGTGCACAAGCCCACACATGTTTATTTATGCTCGCACGCAGTCGCCTGCGCGCTGACACACACAATATAAGTGGTTGAGGTCTACCCCATTATCCATGATTTGGATGAAACGAAATTCCGTGTGATCCTAGGAACACAATTAAGAGAATGAGAAGGAACGTAAACGACACAAGAGAGAGAGAGAGAGAGAGAGAGAGAGAGAGAGAGAGAGAGAGAGAGAGAGAGAAGAGAGAGAGAGAGAGAGAGAGAGAGAGAGAGGCAGAGAGAGAGAGAGAGACAGAGAGACAGAGACAATGACACAGAGAGAGAGACAGACAGACAGACAGACAGACAGACCGACAGACAGACAGACAGACAGACAGACAGACAGACAGACAGACAGACAGACAGAGCGAGGGATGAACTGCTGTAAAATTCGTGGTCAAAGGAACAGAATCGTTAACATAACGGTCGTAATAAATGGGAGACAAATCATGGATGCACTATGGTTGTCATTTTATTGGTTGCTTCTCTTTGACCGTAGCCACTCCTGTTTTGCTTGGAATTTTTTTATTTCTTATTCCATTGTTTTTGTTTACTTTCATCGGTTGTTTCTCTTAAAGAGTATCACCACCCTTACATCAGCAGCAGCAGTACCTTTATCACCACCACCATCCCCACCACTATCACCACTACTATCATCACTACAACCATCACCACTATAATTGTGTTAATCCCAAATCGACGACCAATACATCACCTTTCTAGCCTTTATATACACCATCCTATATACAGAAAAATAAAAAGGAGAGAAAGACAGAGGGAAATGACTTGGTGAAAAATTTACGGTGAAAGGGATGTGAAAAATTAAGGTCGTGATATATGGGAGACAAATCATGGATGCACTAGCTCACGATTGTCATTTCATTAGTTGTTTCCTTTCGATCGTTAGCCGCTAATGTCTTGCTTGGAGGTTTTTGTTTTAAATTCGATTTTTCCAGTTACCAGTATGAGTGCTATGCCGTTGCTATTTCTTTAAGAGTTTATCACCACCGTTACAATAAGAGCAGCAGCAGCACTACTACCACCACGACAACCTCCACCACAACCACTATCACTATAACTGTGTTAATCCATTATCGACGATCAGCACATCATCATCATCATATAATTAACTTTACCATTAACACTAGATCACATCCAGAAAATGCACGCGCTCACACACCCACCCACTTGACCTCCCCTTCTCACACACACACACACCCTCGTATGCAATCACACAAAATAGGTGGATGCAAAGTGGTTCGGATTATCCATAACTAGAGAACATGCGTTCCAAGATATAAAGAGCACAGTGTATGATGAAAATTGCACAATTTTATTCCAACTGACATGACAATATCCCTTCGTTCTACAATATTTAACAAAGTGTCACATGAAGGAAAGAGAGCAAACAGTAGTAACTGTGAGACAATCGTTATTGTGGTGTAAAGATGTAACAAAGGATAGATAACAAGAAAGAAGAGAAGGAGATCACGGTGAACACAGCTGAGAGAAAGAGAAGGACAAAGAGTGAAAGATTTGATGGAAAGAAATAGAAACAATGAGAAGAAAGTAGGAAGAAGTAAAGGAATGAGACAGATCTGCTATTTTATGGGAAAAGACCATATACCCCAAATCAGGTGAAAATCACCTTTTCAGACCACTGGATAGAGATGAATGTTTTCTGTTTTTCCATCTTTGTGAAACTCTGATTTTGGTACATATGACCTTTTCCATGAAATATTTGAGAAGGGTATAGAAAAGAAAGAGTAGATCCAAGGTAAATGCACATAAAACAATCAGTGTGGAAAATGACACCAACATAGGGCCATATGTATTCATATTTTATGGGAATAGTGCATTGTCTTTGAGTCTCTGAGCCATTCAAGTTCATGAGTAATATTATATCTGACCTAGAAATTATAACCTGCACATCAGAAAGATGCCATTAATGTGTTTCTCTCTAAAACACAGTGGAACTCAGAGGTAATGGGGCGGTCAGGACATTCATATTTTAACTGTTACAACTGTATCATGTTGCAAGGGACATAACCTGTACTGCATTCTTATGGTTTTATATACATGCAGAATTCACGCTGATGATGCTACATACAAACAGTTTTACTTTAACAAAATGATATCTCATGTTGTCAATCTGCGGACAATGAGTGAGGTGATTTTGATCTACACATTAGCTCTTAAACCATCCTAGTAATCATACAAGGATGAGGTAGTTATGCTGTGATAGCCAGGAATTTCAGTCCTCTAATCTCAGTAAGAGGATTATGCAGAGGAGGAAACAGGACCTGAGACTGAGGCCAACACAAACAGGTTCCTGTTACAGTCATGGCCAGTATAAATGAGTTCCACTATAGTTACGTTTGGAGTTGTTACCCTTTACCTAATAATCTGATAACATACACCCACTCTCTGCAACAATATTAAGCTCTCATCAGTTCACAATCACCACATACATTTTATTATAGTGAATTATCTTATTTGCATACAAGCACTGTGATATCACAAGTAAACAATAAAGTATCTCATATCGCCATTGTACTTCCAACAACAAAAAAAGCCTACTTCATTTTTCAAACTTCTGACAGTACACTGGAAAATGTTTTTATGGCAAAGCAAACATGAGTAAACATGTATCTTTGCAATTGCAATATGGCAGAACAATATTGGCGCGGCGCATTTTAATTTGTTTAGATATATCGACATGGCTCTGGACCTCACAAACAATGTTGGGCTGTTATTAAAAAAAAATGGCCTATTTTTGACTTCGGCCATTTTCGAAGCCCATTGGCAAGATGCTGTGTTATCATGCAACATAAGCATTTTCTTTCAATCATGACAATGACATGCTTTACTTATGTACATCCTTAAGCCTGCACAAAAGAAAGTTCATCATTACTTCGAAAGTAAAGTAATTGTAACAGTTACTTTTAAAAGTAACTTTTAACAACCCTGGTTATGACTATGACGAAATTGTTTTTGTCATATACACAGGGCTTGTTTCCGGTGACATAAACGTGTATAATATATTTTTGATATGTCACGTTACATAAATTTGACCTTTGACCATCAAAAGAATACTTTGATTGGAAGCCTTGGAAACTCTTAGGCGTATGAATATGTGACGTCATTTCTATTGGCGTCATGAATATATGACGTCATTTCTTTTGTAACTATTTTTACTGCCGTGGGGCTTCCCTCTGTATAGATTTTTAAAAAAATTTTTGGTTTGTCTTTCTTACCGCTTGTCATCGTTCTCTTCGCGTTTCGTTTCAGTTCAGTAAAACATTTAAATTAAAGTACTTGAAATGTCACAGTGTCTGTGTGGTCTAAAGATTCATTGATGATTGTGAGCTGTTTGGATCAACGTTGTGTCGCGTAACTATGTGATTCATTCAGTTCAGTTGTATTTAGTATGTCTCAAACAGGGTGAGGGCCTATTCAGGGTCCTTTCACGATTTAAAGTTCATTTAAAAAAAATTAGTTAGAGTTTATATGATTAAAAAAAATCTAAAACTCGTGTTTTTTTTTATATCAGATTTATGAAATGAGTTATTCATTTATCGTATTTGCGAGCCAGAAGCTCACGAAAACGATAAATTGTAATGTATAACTCATTTATTATAATTGGTATTGAACAAACACTCATTATAGGATTTCTATAAATTTATTGATGACACCATGCGGTCTGAAACTATTGTATCAACGGGTAAACCCATAAATGTAGTTATCCAGTAGTACTGTATTCGTACACTGAGATGAAGTTCACTGATCACATAATGTCCCATTCATAGAATGAGTGTTCATGTAGCCTATACTATAAGAATTTTGTATCGGGGGCATAGCACGTTATTCTCGAACAAGATGAACTTCGAGACCGATGTGCGTAAAATTCAGTCGGAACCGTCAGTCTGCATAAAATTTGATAAAGGAGGTTTAGCATCAATATCTGCTCATCGACAGAGCAAAATTCCATTAATAATTAGGGGCAAATGTGTGTCGCTTTTTCCCATTCCGACCTTTTCAAGGATGAAGCTGGAATTTTAAAATCGGTTTGCTTTCATTACGACGCCAAGGAGTGCAAAGCTGTAGAAATGTGGGNAAGGGGTCTTATTCGGCATACCTCAGCTGACCGACCGGCAGACAACCTGTAAGACTGTCATTATTCGTAACACTTAAATGATATTTATCTCCCTTATATAATTTCTATAACGATACGGTCTTTGCGCAGGCACCCCTCGATATAGAAAAGTATACATCATACATGTTAATACACAATATTACCATAACAGATTGCCCTCGAAAGAGCACCCGCTCCCCTCCCCTTCCCTACACCCGCCCCTACCCTTGAACCAGGCTCTAAAAACTAGATACTAATTTACACCAGACTCGAGCGGGAAAAGAGGGAGTAAAATATCTTTGCTCAAAACACCACAACGTAAAACGCCCAACCCCAGAAGTCGAACACACAAACTTTAGACTTGACAGACTTCAATTTCTGAATGTTATTCAAAAACCTAATGTTCACGTTGCTTCTCATCTAGATTTATGAACTGATAAAAATGTAGAACCAGTAACGTTGTCACCTTCACTCCATTAAACTGGGTGCTGCGGTTGAATAAATTCGCATGCCAATGCCATCCATGTGTTGCGGCTGTCGAGTTTTTGCAGCCCAGTGTCAGCTGATCCTTCCAGACAACACGTGCAACGGTCATTATCTGTAACAGTGGTCACGCAGCCAGCGGCAGGCTGGACCCGGGCGCTTCGCGCTTCAGTGGCATTAAATTTCGTGAAGAACAGACTGTAGAGTGACAAAATAGTCAGTGCGTGGCCGAATAGTTCGGGCATTGGATTCAAATTTTAAAGGTCGTGGGTTCGATTCCTGATCACGGTCATGTTGTAAGTGCTTTAGTCTACCCGATTTTAGTTGGGTACTAATATAGGTAGTGAACGATATTGTCAGAATGCTAGTGATCAGCGCCTCCAAATGGCAGCGAGACTGTGTACTCCTCAGCGAGTTGAGAAAGTCCCAGAGTGATTAGACCCGCTACGGTAATAATAGTGTGAAGTCGAGTAAGTGTGCTTTAGCCTGGATACGAGACTTATAAACCGCATTCTTATTTTATTCTTCCTCTTATTCTTAGTATTATCATCTTCTCGATGATCTGGTCGATTTCGCCGCAAAAATACAGTACAGCTCATCATAATGATAAAACCTCAACACTACCTACCACAGTAATACCAGCTCGGCGATTAATTATTAAAACCGATCTGACGAGTACAGCCATGTACCTCTATATGACAGTCACCTCCCTTTCTCTACCTCGTTCTTTGCCAAAAGACTGAGGTCGCTGAGTACTTGTAAATACACAATATTACCATGACTGATTGCCCTCGATTCGGGAGCTAGAGTCTAATTATGCTGAATATCGTTACAGAACACTGAAATATACTTTTACGTGTAACGCGTGGATACCCTAAGAAGTTGTAC
>JAWQUT010000073.1:2039928-2058033 GCA_033807755.1 Ellobium chinense
GGGGTTAGACATCAAATGTTGTCTTTGAAGAAGAAAAAGTAGAGAGTTCCGATAATCGAGCATTAGTAACATAATTATGGACAAACGAAAGACACTTGTTCCAAGTCCTTAGGTTGAGACAAAATGGAGCCCTCATGAAGACCCCTAACCCCGTGTTCTTGAAAAAGCTTAATTCACTTTGCCAAATCAGTCGCCCAGGACAAACACTCCCCGTGTTGGCCATGACATGAGAATGAAGCTGGAAGGTATGGATGACTGGAAAATGTGGTAAACAAGCCGTGTGTGGGTTTGGTGGGAAAAAAAATCACTGCCAAGTACCTGCAAATGGAAAGTCGGCGTCAGGTGGCCTTGCCACGATGGTTGTTTTTGAACAGTTCTCAAGCAGCTGGTCGTCTTTTGTTACACTTACAGTGAGACTCTAAACACGTTTGGTGTGAAATTTATGGAATTTTATAGTAAGATGACGAGTATTATCTATGACACAGTTATTATATTCACCCCTCTCCCTCCCATCCCCTCACCCCCAAAAGAACAGTGAGATATGTTTCTAAGTTCTCAGGTCGATATTCTGCTTTCTCTGACCATTTTGGATATGCTGGTGACATCTTTAAACTATCCTTACAACATAATGTAATGATGGCAACATAAATAAAACTATGAAGTATGGAAAGGCAACGAAAATTATTGGGTTTTTAAAATATTTATAGATGAGAGTAAATATTTCCTATGTTTATTTTTGTGGTTTCCATACGTCACCATAGTGCCCAACAAACCCCAAATCTTGCCTGGTTTCAAGCATTTCAAACACTGAGCTCTGAAAATCACTTGTATGGCTTTTCTATCATGTATTATGCGCTTGACATGACGAAAGAACTTCAGCTTTCAGAATATTCAGTTATTCGTGCTGAAGCTGTTGCCTTGAGTCCTAAATTTTTGTTTTCAAATATCCTACCCTACATCTCCGGTGAATTCGAATATCTTAAAAACTCAAAAATACACTTGTTCTGTTTTTGGCTTCGGTTGAGCTTAATTTTATATGATGTAATGTAAAAGACATCGGGATATGTGTTTTGCTTACGTTCGTTATCTCTGCACTGTCTGTGGGCGGAGTCCAGACGTTAATTAGACAGTGTGGACTTTCTTGAGTGACACAGGAAGTAGGAGCTGGCAACAACGGCGGCAACCATCTACTGTTCCAGATTCGTCAGTGAAAGTTTTTATAATCGGCCTTGTGTCGGAGAAGAAAAAGAATCAAAGATGGTATAAATGTAATAAATAAGACCTAACTATTGTAAACGCCAGTTGTGGGCAGTGCACTCTTTTGTCGCTCTTCCGCATCACTAGCAGCATCTTTGCTTGCTTGGAGATTCACAGCTCTCTAGCTTAGAATTTCCGAGGGACTGCCCACAGCATAAAAGAACGTTCTTAGTCCGTCATTCGCATTCCCTGCGGTTATTACCGCGAGATCAAACACACGCAGTCATGATTCAATACAAGATACATGAAATTTTAATTAGGCACCAACATTATCTATTATATACGAATAAATCGAGGGCACGGCACGTTATTTTGGCGAGTTATTTTCGAACGCGATAAACTCCGAAACCGCTGTACATAAATTTCAGTCGGAACAGTCAACCCGAATGAAATTCGATACAAGAGGTTTAGCGTCAATGTCTGCTCATCTAAGGTGCAAGATTCCATTTATAACGTATGGGCAAGTTTGTGCCGCTTCCCCATTTCGCCCTTTCCATTCATTGATGACTCCACGCAGTTTGAAGCCGTCGAGAAATGTATCAATGTGTAAACCGGTAAGTATAATCGTCCAGTGGTATCCCATTCATTCAGCCGTAGTGCATGCCGATTCAATGTTAATATCGCTACTGCGCCACAGTGATAATGCAAGGATAATGCAAGGGTCTCCAGGTAGCAGACGTTCTTATTTTAATTACCTAATGTCCCATTCTATATAGAATGGGTGTCCATGCTAGTCATAAATATGACTGCATCGGTGTATCGTTGGCTCTTGCTGTAGGTTCTGGGCGGTGGTTGTTGTCAGAGGTGGTGCCACGTGACGTATACTGTACGAGTTTGTGGTCAGGCCCTTATAACCCAGCGGTCTTACAGAGAATGCAGAATGTTGACATATTATGACCATTAACTGATTAGGTCTGAGGCCTTAGACTACCTCATCTAGTCTAGCGAGGAATCTCATCATCTCTTTAAAGTTTTAGAAGGATTGACGTTAATTGCTGCAATCATTAATGAGTTATCCCGAAAATGCATAATTCTCTTGGCTTATCTTTAACATTCTCTAAGAAAACTCGGACGGTCACTCCACCATGTGTCTCTTAAGTCCAATGTACCGGAGAGCCAGAACTGGTTAATTCCCTTACGTATTAAGAGATTCCCGAAAGTAATTGAACAATAGCAATTACCTGAAAATTATTAATTCCCTTGCGTATCTTTAACATTTGGTGAGTAAGCAGGATTGGCCACTCCTCAATATGGCTATTAATCCCAGTGTATCGTTGAATTGAAACTGATTATTTCCCCTGGATATTTATGGCGTCCGGTTTGTGACACCTATTACAAGGGCAAATCACTCATAGTGTACAACCCAAATATAAAATCCCCCTTTTTGGGGGCCCTGCCAGCCAGTGTTAGGGTATAGAAATGTGTAAAATGACCTGTGATCTAAATAAAGCATCCAATTTCAAAGTTTCAGGTACAATTTGAGCCTTCTAGATAAAAAAATAAAATGTGTAGGCCTATGTATTCGCACGCGGTCAAAACCAGCCAAATGAAAAATTGGGGACCCAATCGGAATTTGAGGTGACCTTTTTCAAAAGACATTTGTGAAAAATTTTGGGCGTTGACCCCCCTTTTTCTTCCCTTTAAAAGATCGGGCAAAAGAAGTACTTTAACTTTAACATCCATGGAAGAAATGTCCCCAAATCACAGTGGGTATATTTAGAATAACACAAAATGTTAATAGGGCCAAAAGAAGAAAAAACAATAGGTGTCAAAGACCTTCCGATGGGTACACAGCGTTGGCTAACTCCTTGATGCCTTTGGCCTATAACCTGTACACAGTATGAGAACACCACACCGCCTCCTGCTTCAGTTGTCAACATGCCCTGCTAGTCTTGATTCTGTTGTATGCTGTTCCCTGATTGCTACGATCACAAGGGACAATTAACGACTCATTTAACATAGTGTGGCGACCCAGCTCTACATCATAATCAGTTGTGTGTGCCCCAACACACACCACTCACTATAATTGCTGTTGAGGGTATCAGCCTCATTCTACATGGAAAAAGCCAGGAACGGCTAGATGTAAATTTGGTTAAAATGCCGTTGTTAGTGTGAGCAGTCGGGAAGTGTCGGGGTTACGGGTGAACATTAGGCTCGCATTAGGCTCGCACGTGGAGGTTAGGAAACAATATTCAGGTATTTAGGAATTAAATTGCTGTGAAGTTAGTCCCTATGGTGTAGTGGTAGCACGTTCAGACTTGCAAGCTGAGAGACCTTGGTTCGAGTCCCGGTAGGGACAGGACATTTTCTAATGTAGGTGTTTTCGGCCTATCTTCTCAAAATTGATCATTCACAGTAATATTGTAAAATTCCTGGTGATACACTTCCCCAAAACACCATGTAACATCAGATAAATTATCAGACTGAGCTCACATTCCTCCTTTTAAAGATGAATACCACATTGCCTTGCCACCCGGTTACATTTGGATAAGATGTAGATGTACTTTTTATTATGTCTCCTCACAGAGGGGAGGGTCTTGACGGCTTGTTCAAAGGGAGAGGGACCAACATTATCTTGATTTTAGAGATGTTTATGAACCACGTGTTGTTCACGGCTGATCTTCAGTTTCGTCAACGTAGAGGTACCTACACATATCAGAGGTGGCAGTGGTATGTAATGAGGGTAGGGAAAGGATGGTGTGGAGGAAAGCTGTCTTCTGACTTTTAATATGTGTTTTGCTGCCATCATAAATAGTGCCGCGGTAGCTTTCATAGTTCCATACATATACGAGGTTTGAGGGTTGTGCAGATATGGCCTGGTAACGCTCCAAATGCCATTTCAATGGATGATTAAGATGGGTGGTTGTGCGGGCAGTCGTCAGTTAAGGTAGAAAAACGTTGCCCACGTGATGACATCCTATGGATTAAGGGAGGGGGAGCGGGGTTATATACACATGATGTGTTCTACTTTATTTTGTAGGCAGTAGTAAAATGGGCTCCCCTTTTCTCCAATATCAAGAGTGTCTTTTGTGTCATATTGTAGGTAAAGGAGATCAACTCTCATACTGCCTCCTATCCCTAAGCTATAAAGTCCCTTTATTTTTAACCCCACCTCTTCCCCCCTCCCCCCCCCCCCCCCCCCCCTATATATATGGATCAACCCTCTGGGAAGAAAAGAAAACGACAGAGGTCCTGGTTCCGTCTCTGGTTAATGTTTGTACGAGTGACTTAACATGCATCTGAATCTTATCTAAGGTCTAAGAGCGGATACTGGAATGTCTTACGGGTGGGGAGAGGGTGGGGATGGGATTAAATGCGCGCCAATGGTGTGCGCTCGACCGCCGAAGACGGGGGACATAATCAAAGGGCTAAGGTGACATACTCCTCTGAAAATTTCTCCCCCCNAACAACAACAACAACAACAACAACAACAACAACAACAACAACCCTTTCCCTTGCCTGGTGTGGGAGCTAGGAGCAGAGGGTACTTGAGCAGGCATGAATGTTTGTTTGTCATCGGCTTTCACGATTAAGTCAACTTTCTGTCCATGGGTTAACAATTACAGGACTGTAATCTTCCATACCGTATCTTCTTGCACAGATTTAAGGGAGCTGTACAATGAAAGTTGCAATCCTTGGGTTCTGTGGATGGGTTTTGAAAGGGTGGCCGGAAGGTGATGCTGCATTTGATATTAATACGACTTTTATTTACCCAGTGGGGAAATTGATTTACAATGTCATACAATAACAAACATCCCATTCATTATACAAAAACAAAGAGCAATACACATCATAAATGAACAAACATAGTCTAGTATTACAACGAAAATACATAACAAAGCCCTGCCCCAGCCAAGTGCTCTTTTACACCTGAGAGGAATGGTGGGAAAAGGGGAGTAAAGTCTCTTTCCCAAGGACACACCAACGTAAACCGGCCGACCCGCAGATTCAAACACACACACCTTAGACGCGACAATCTTCAATTTCTGAGTAAGAATCAAACCACACGAGTTCATTGCCTCCGCGCATCTCATATTATATTTAACAAACCTCATTAGATCGCCTTGTAGAAATTACGATGCGTCACGGTACCTCGTTTTCTCCACCGTCGGTGCGAATTCCATCACCCAGCCTTTCTTTTTGCCTCCTACACCAACACCCATACCATGTAACTGTGTTACTCAAGTCATCAATATTCCAGTAGAATCAACAGTTTCACTCGTGAACTGCAACACCCTCTCCAGAGGTGCGGTCAACACCCTGCAGTGTTGCAAAGCGCGCATGCGCATAATCCAATTTCCGGAGCACGGCCTGTATATTCCCATGGGGACTTGCCCGAGAGCTCTTTCTCAGTTCTGCGAAGTTACATGAAATTTGGGTTTCGTGAATAATAGAGGAAACTTCGGGATAAACAACCAGTACTAACTGGCATCGTAGTAACTTCAACAACGCCAAAGGATGCAAAGATGCCGGTCCTGATGACCTCGACCATCACGTATTGGAAAAGCTAGAAGACCAACCTCATTTTAATATGCTAGCAGCTCCGAGACCTAGTGTAGATGAGGTTAGGAGTTGTGAGGATGTTGTGAATACTCTGAGTACCAGGAAAGGGATGATGGTAATAGAACTATTGCCTGCTTGCCTACTTTCCTGCCTGCCTGCCTGCCTGCCTACCTGCTTGCCTGCCTGGCTGTCTGGCTGGCTGCCTACCTGCCTGCCTGATTGCTTGCGTGCCTGGTTCAATGTATGACTGGCTGGCTGGCTGCCTGCCTGCCTGTCTACCTGCTTGCCTGTCTTCCTGTCTGCCTGCCTTAATCTGAATCAGTGATATGATGATGAAAAGTTCATGATACGAAAATTATTTTTAAAAAATCATAAGAATTGTAAAGTAATTCATTTTGTTCTATTGGCCATTGGCCTGTTTGAAATGTACTGTCCTACTTTCAACTGCCTTTCTCTCGCCAACAAATTGTACTCAGAGACTTGAACACTTCACAAATTCGAAATGTTATGACCTGGTCTCATGGAATTTGTATTCGAAATGTGACACTGCCTATGTGGGAAGAGGTGGTCACAAGATGAATAGAAATGAGGAATCCTCGTCATTTTTTTTTGTTCTTTGGCTTCATGGACTGCTCCCGGCCTCGGTAAAAACAAAAGCACTCAGTGCTGCAATGAATGTTTCGGTCTTTGCCGAGACTGGAATCAGTCCATGGAACAAAAAAGAAATATGATGATTCCTTTTATCATTTAATGGCATATAAAGAAAGCACTGTTTATTATTATAGATTTAGATCTTGTCAGCTCCTCTGATTTTCAACCCTCATGATGCTGTGATAGAATATATTCTAACGTCGGCTTGCCACGTTTGAGTGCGGCAATAGAATAATATATGCATCTCCTTGCAGAACGTTGGGGGCGACGGTAGGATTTTGCATCCCAGTGGCAGCTGGTCGGCCGGCAGACAACACAATGCAACGGTCATTATCCGTAACAAAAGTCGTGCAGCTAGCGGGAGGCTGGTCCCAACGCGCTTCGCGCTACGAATGTTAATATTGGAAGTCAGATATATACTGCCAATGAATACTACGGCGCCCAGTGAATCTATCAGTGTAAACATTTTGTGCAGTTATTAGCTCCTTAATGCACTACTCTCGAATGTATGAAAATTGGGTATTCCCGCTGATTATATCCTTTACTGTGGCGAGTATTTACAAACTATTGCCTGTTGGTGCGTACGCCATGGATGTCAATGATCTCCCTTGACGACTTGAAACTAGTGTGTTTCAATGACGTAATTGTCCATACACAAATGGAGTGATACACTTTAGTGACGTGAAATGTGGAATTTTCTGTCAATATCTCATGTCCTTGTTAAGCCAGGCGTATCACACTAAAAATAACTTGCTGAGATGAGAAGCGTTGATCTCTCCGAACGCTATGGCGATGAAAATTGATTTCAAAACCTCTAGTATTTGAAGTATGGAAACAAATCCATCCGGATGAAGACAGTGTCTACAATCGTTTAAGCGGGGCTTACATTCCGACAGTTACGATAGGATGGCACAGCATTAAGTTTACATCTATTAACCACGGTATGTATTAGAGACAGGCTTATCAGCTTACTTTGCCACGTAAGCAAGCCTTTAATTAGAGCTGACAAGAAGAATTGACATCTTGTGTTTATAGATAACGCTGCTGTAGGCATTACTTCTTCCCATGTTCTCTTTTATCCAATCAACAGTTTAACAGCACATGGTTTGCAACCACTTATTATCTTTCTCTTATCTGCCTCACTTGAAAGTATGTGACAGGAAATGACGTAATGATGGAGGATTTGTTTGTTTGTTGTTTTTTTTTTAGGGCGGGAGTTATTCATTAAAACTTCGCATTATTGAAAACTGGACTGGATGTGCACAGAGGGAAGGGGACTAAGCTGTGTTTTCCAAGTAAACGAGTGAAGAAAAAAAATAGGAGAAAGAGTGAAAGAAAGAACACAGGAGAGAGATATATGTAGAGACAGAGAGAGAGAGATGAATAGACAGACAGACCGACAGACAGGCAGACAGACAGACAGACAGGCAGGCAGGCAGGCAGACAGGCATGCTGGTAGACAGACAGACAGACAGACAGACAGACAGACAGACAGACAGACAGTGACAGGGAAAATTCATTTCTGGTTCCATGCAATAAAAGGTAAGAGGTAGTCTACCGAAAGTCAAAATCAGAAAATATACAGTCATTCCAATCGTCTGTTTAAAAAAAAAACAAGACGCCTTTATATCCGGTTATCGAGCTATCCTGAACTCTTTAGGGCACTGTGATTTACACGACCATGGACTATTATCGTAAAGGTCGCCAGACAGCATTGTAAAGCTCTCCCGACCGGAAGCGTCGCTAAATCGTTGTTTCATTGGTCCTTTATCCCATCCTGTCAGGCTGCTGGGCGAATTTCCGGTGCCAGTTGTCTTTCTTACCGACCACGACATTCTGTGACTGTTAACCAGGGCTATGTTTTACAGCATGAGGGCTCTGTGAGCATTTCCGCTTTCCAGTGGAAGACACGTAGATATTCCGCGGATTTTGCAGCACCGCGCAGAACAGAAGGTACGGATTTTTGCTTCTATACGGTACTTGCGGTGACGAAGTATGCGGAGCTTCTAGAGTTAGAAATTTGAAATCTTTTGATGTGCGCCAGAAGTGGGAGGTCGGCAAAAACGGTTGCCACCATCTAAGGGTTGGAAATTCGTCAGTGAAACTTTTTATCAACAGTCTTCTGTTGGAGGGGGATGTAGCAATAATGAACTTGTTATGTAGGCGCATAAATGAAGTAAAGAAATAAGTAGAGCAAGTGGTATCCTTTGCTAGCTCTTCCGCATCGGTCGCAGTCATGCTGGCTTGCTTAGAGGCTGATACTTCGTTGCTTAGAACCTTTCTCCGAGGGACTGGCCACAGAATCGAATGACTTTCCCTTTCGGGCACCCAGGGGACCAGACAAACGTAGCCCTGCTCTGTTTGGCTCTGAAACATAGCCCTGGTAATACTCGCTCTCGTCAGTAAAACTTGGTCTTGAGAAGGTCAACAGTCTTTGCCGTACACTGCGTTTCCGGGTGGCCGTAGATCACTGAAAGTGTTGATCTATAGAGCTTTTAATGAAGTCAACTCTTTAAGACAAGCAGTAATGTATTTCAGTTCATGACGAAGTAACACCGAGTCCTTCAGCCTTACAGAACAGTATATGTAGTGCATCCCCATGGTCAGCCGCCTGGGGTGATACATAGCCATATCTAATGTACCATCTCTTTCACTTTGGAGTGCAACCTTCCATGCGAATTCCAAAGAGAGCTTCAGCAGAGTTGCGTACAAGGCATGTTCAATGCAACGCGGGTAAACAAAAATGATTAAAAAGAATTAGAGATTTATATTTTCCAGTTTACCTTGAACAACCCTGGGTGGTCAGCTTTTTGGATTTTCCATGGAAGATTGTACGCCAACTGCAAAATGATGAATAGTGATGGTGATGTATCATCCTTGGCATGCGACCAAAGCGGCGAATACCTGGAAATGGGGCGTGCATTCTTTATACTCACGGATCGTGAGTATGACTTTTTTCTCTAATACATGGAACAGTAACTCTAAAATAATGCACCGGATGATAAGGCTACCTAGTCGTTTTCTGCTCAATGCAGGTTATGAAAAAGAAGTAGCTTTGGATAACTGCAGTGGAGGGCTGCTTTTTGCACACGGCACCGCATTGAACTCCAACTGAACTCGTAATTTTCGGCAGATTCCGTAAGCACTTTTTTGTTACACAATCTTAGTGCTTAACTTTGGGTCAGACGCAGGGTTAAATTTCGGATTAAGAAAGAAATGCAAATTGGGGGCAATCCCTGGACATAATTATCATGGTCTAGAAACTATCTTATATGTGCTTTACCTTTCCTATACCTGTCGCTAGTCTCTAACCCTGAACCAAGGTCTATGGGGGGATATCCTATGATATTGGGCTAAAAGAAAGTCAAACAGAACTACGGTGTACCTATGTCTGGAAGCATAAGCTTGCTATGAGGAAGGTTAAGGTTTATACATGATTTAAGATTAATATCATGGGACTCTCCCAAAGGCCTATGCTGATTGTTAGGAGCAGGGATCGAACAATGTCAGTCTGGCAAATTTCGAGAAGCTGACACATCCCCGAATTTATGCACCCTGATAGGCGATAGGGATAGCGTACTATGTGCATAGGGAACCCCTTGTTCCCACGATGACGATTACCGCGGATCCGCGGGCAGTATCGACTAAAGTGTCATACCAGTTATGTCATTTTACTCGATTGTTTTGCCTGTTCGAAAGACGCCGGCACAGGATGGTCGACCTTGAGAGACGGAAATGTGGAGTGACCATTCATTGATCTCGCTGGTCGAAAGCAGCACGGCGTGGTGGGAATGAGGTGCGATAAGTTGGGTTGTAGCATCGGCAGAGTTGTAGTGAAGCAAGGAGGCAAATTTACCAGCCTTACTTTTATCGAGCCGGAGCTAAATTGCATAAAACAAAAGAGCAAAATAAAACCCAAAGTCTGGAAAGGACCAACCCGAGTCAAGATTTGAATTGAGAAATGAAGTTTAATATGAAGTGTCCATATACTGGCTTTTTCGTGGGTATATATTCTATTATGTACATGTATATTAATACATATCAAATTTTATATCGGTATCATAATAATAATAATAAAAAGTATGTCTACATACGTTAGAGATTGAGAAGAAACAAATATTAAATGAATGCCGTTTAGAGGTCATTTTTTGATACACGATTATCGGGCTAAGTATCACAGGTTGCTTACATTGCTTAAAACCATTTTAGTTGAGAGGAGTATAAGTACACTTTGTACAGAAAATCCATGAATTTTGATCTGAAGTCCGTTGGAGCAAAAAAAAAGGGGGNGGGGGGGGGGGGAAGACAGCAATTTGGAATCCAGGGATTTTAAAACAAGCCTGGTATGTTTTGCCCCAAGCCGCCAAAAATCTGGCAACTTTTTAAAGGGCAATGCTTATTTTTTTTTCCCCTTTTTGGGGGAGGAGGAGGGACGGAGAGGAGAGAGGCACGTCGGAGACATACTGGTTGTTATTTAGATTTCATTCATACCATGACAAATATATCTGTGTCATTGATGGTGGCTGGGCCTTAGTTTCGGGGATAAGATGAAATTTTTGTGGGATGGTTGAATAATGGGTCTGACTGCCATGTTGGAGAAAGGGCTCGAAAAGGGCTAGACCAGCATATTATATAACGGTATTGGCCGTAATGGTTACAGAAAATACTGTTAAGTGATATCAGGTGAAGAGGGCGGAGGAGTAGTGAGGTTTGCTATCTAGACCTAGTCCCACTAGATAAAGAGGATCATTTCAAAATAGCAAGAGGGATGATGAGGTGGAGGAATGCGTAAGTGGACAAAACAGTGATGAAAAGATGAAGTGAAATGAATTTAGTTTATATGCACATGTGGATAAGAATTTTTTTTTCACTCGGGAGATCCAGACAACAAAAGATCTTCACTAGAAAATATCCTGATCTAATAAGTATTTCGTCCCGACGCTATGAAGGAGCATGGGACACACTTGGGTCATGACTCCCAAACTTTAAAAAGGAAAGTGTCTCTCTGCTATGTTTTTTTTTTCTCTGCTTCGGGAAGGATTTGAACCCAGAGCTTTCTGTTTTTAATTCCTTACTGCATATCCTCACTGCCACCGGGAAGCCATAGATCTAGTGAAAATTGATTAACTATAAAAATGAAAGTAATAACTGATTTATTTCCTTTTCTTATTAGGTTATGCCCCACTTGAAGGAAGTAATACCGAAGTGGAATTGTCAAAATTCTGAAGTCCTCCACCATTTAAAAAAAATGCAGTAAAGGGATGTGTAAAAATCATGTTTAACGTTAAAAAAAAAATTAAAAAAAAACTTTCTTGGGCGGTCAACACCACTGCACTTTATTAAAATTTAGTCTAGTCAGGAATGGTACTAGTTCTACCCAGTTTGGACATGTTTTGAAACATAGTTCAGTGGCGTATATATTATTGTGAGCTAAGGTGCGGAGAATAATATATTGGGCCGTTAGAGACCAGTCTGATTCCGGAAGTAATGCAGGTCGCAATGAAGTTCGTAGAACTAATATAAATACTTCCATTCAAAATAGCTCAGGGACTCTCCGCCGCAGCATTGAAATTATAATTTTAAAAAAATCATGTTCAAAATATGATGACAAGATGATATGAGCATTTTGCCGCCAGTGTACAATGTAAAAATGGTGAATTTTCAGCAAACAAAATGATTTGAGGTTATTCATGGTTAAACTCGTGCCATCTTTGTCGAACTAGAAGTACG
Organism: Ellobium chinense; assembly: GCA_033807755.1. Taxonomy (NCBI): domain Eukaryota; kingdom Metazoa; phylum Mollusca; class Gastropoda; order Ellobiida; family Ellobiidae; genus Ellobium; species Ellobium chinense. The sequence continues at coordinate 2,052,070 of JAWQUT010000073.1, forward strand.
AACGCAGTAGCGCCTAAAAAGTTACACATAATTAATTATACTCCTTCCTTGCAAAAGTAACCCCTTCTAATGATGAAGGTCACAGCAGTCATTATACAGTAGACAATGAGAAAACAATTTGAGTCTCGATGAAAGTTTGCTATTTGTATCAATGAACCCCACCTTTTGCTGATATCAGCAACGCTGCTGCCATGGTTGTCCGATGATTAATGACAAAAACAGGGCAAGAGACGCAGTATCATTGCGTCGTGCACGAGAAGAAGAATGGCTCTCTCGGTTCGTGAGACGCCGTATTTCATCAGTCTGGCTATGGCCAGGACCATGACTATGCGACTCACTCATCAAATCCTGTAGGCACTCACGTCCGGCAAACGGACATACGTACACACACACTCGCAACCAGTTACGGATATTCAGTGAGTACATGGAAAGCGCACGCCCACAACAAAGGGACATACATACACACTAAGAGCCGAGCATAGACATTCAATAAATACATATTATATATACATATTATCCGTGTGCACGTATTACATTGAAGTCCAAACACATGATTTTTGGAGGTAAACAAAAAATGCTTGCAAACATCTTGTTGGCACAAGAAGAGACTAAATTCCTAATAAAATTGCAAATGGTATTAAGATGCGTCTACTGATGGAACAGTCGGATCGCATCCAGACATATTGTTTTATCATAATAGGAGATGTGGGCGGAGCTTGATGGTTTTGTTTATACTTCTGTACAAACACCTGCCATCTTTTAAAAGTGAAAACGAAAATACGACTTTTATTTACCTCGTGGGCAAATTGATTTATTGTTATACAATGTTTCATAATACAGACAGACCACATAGAACAATACACATTATAATAAATGCACAAGGCTGTAAATGAAACCCTAACATAATTTTGTGAATGCCTGCCTATCTTTCAGAATACCAGTTATTTATCTTGTTTGTTTGGACTGAGGTCTGTTTTTTTTTTTTTTACCGCAATCAGTAAGAGTTCATGCTGTCAAGGTACAGCGCAACAGCTTTATAATAGAACCTTCCATGATACATATACATATAAACATAACAGGCAGGAGGAAAATAATAAAGGGAGAGAGGACTTGTCTTTGGTGATTTGTTAAGGCCTGCAGTATACGTGCCGTCACGTGGAATGATCTGACCACAGGTCCGTCCACAGCTAGCTACGCAGAGATCGGTAAGAGTGTCACTGGGAACTAGATCTATGACCTGCTATTGAAAGAGATCCTATACGCAGTGTATTCTAGGGTAAGTAAGTAGCCTTCTGGTATTATATTATATTATATTATATTATATTATATTATATTATATTATATTATATTATATTACATATTAGTTCATTAACATATACTATTTTTATTAATATTATTTTACATACTAATATGTCGTATTACATAATATTATACCATATATTATGTTGCCAAGCAGTAAGCATAATAATTGGTATGTTTCGCAACGAAATTTCTGAACGAAATAATAAAAAAAAAATGGCATAGCTCACTTATAACCGAAGTGACGAAATGTCCATGCATACACGCCCACCATTGCTGTCCTAAAGGGCCTGACCAAAACAACTATTTTGGGATCTCATTCCAATAACAAAGCGCCCACACTCGCATGCACAATCGGACAGGAAAGTACAAACTACAACCAAGTGTACGAGGGATAAGGTCGGTTGGGGGGGCGAGGGGGGGGAAGAGGTGGGACATGTAAGCAGTTGAATAAATGTAGTCAACTCCGCTAAATAGCAGTTCCTCGGGAGCACATCACAAATTGCTATAAAAGAAGTGACGAGTCTCCGGTGACGTTTGCATGTTCTATTACGTGGGAAATGTTGCAATTAAACAGAAGTTGCGATTATCTGGAAGCGGAGCTAGAGTGACCCCCTACGTACGCCATTCACCACAGACCACCCGGCCATTTATGTTTTTTTTTCCTGCCATTTACTGCGGCTAATCATTATTTAGTTTGTTTACTTGACATTTCGACTTCACCGCATAATCAATACCGCGTATTTGCTTTCGCAGAAACAAAAATAGAAAGAGCCAAAGAGATAGAAGCTTTTTATCATTTCAGTCTTCATTGAGTGCACAGAGTAAGTGTTGAAATGCAACTCCAAAGGTCAACCCATTAAAACAGTTTCAGTGATGAAGAATGCAAGGCCAATGTTTTCTCCTCCTGCGCCCTTCCTCGCCTCCTACAACCACCCACCCACCCACGTACACACACACATATAGATACACACTCAAAACACACACACAGGTATATTATATACACACACACACACACACCTACACACATATCCATAAACATCCACCCACCCACCCGCACACACATTATATTATNAAAAACTTGCTGGCTCCAAAATCCCCCGACTATCAGAATGAATAATAGCTGACTATAAAACATGGTCTTCTGACAGACTGTATAGAAAAAAAATAATCGTATAATCTGAAACCACACCACAAAAATTGGGAAATGCAGCCTTGAACTTCTGCTTTTTAAAATAATAAAATGTTTTGCTGTAGGCAGCATTTCCCCATGGCCAAAGAGGATTTCATTTTTTTTTTTTTTGCAGGTCTTTGGTGTGCAGATGAAAGTTAAATTTTGTTTCCTCTTTTCATGGAAATTGTGAAACATCAAAATGAAGGTTACCCATTTTAAACAGAATACATTTTGAACATAGTGGTGCTTCCAGATCTATGAACTAGACTTGGCCATCTCAGGTTCCTGCGGTTTGAGGATAGTACTTTATTAAATGGCTCCAACAGGCGTTTGCCTCCCGCAATCTAAAGGGAACCTTGCGTTATTTTGTGTGTTTGTGACTGTTGGAAATGTTGTAAGGAAAGAGAAGAGGAGAAGTGCGTAGAGGTTTATGTTGCCTCAAAAGCAACGAATGACTGACTGATAGTGATGACTGACTGACTGACTGACTGACTGACTGACTGACTGACTGACTGACTGACTGACTGACTGAATGAATGAATGAATGAATGGATGAATGAATGAATAAATGTTCACGTATACATCTTATTTAGATTTAAATGGGGTATTCATCTATCTGAGAGAAATTGCATTAAGTCTCCTCATGTTATTTAACTCGTTGTTGATGGCATCCTTGGAATGATCACAACTTGGGCGGAATCAGCTGCATATTCAGAAGTATTGGCCCCTCACTATCTGACACAGACAATCTGGAATGCTCTATCCATGCGTTTTACAACATGAGTCTTATTCTCGCCCCCATTCCGTTAATAGCATAGTAACAGCAGATCCCTTGTGCTCTAAGGTTCCCCAATTCATTTGAATGCATTTTCTCTGCCACATGCCATTCAGACGTCATCGGAGCCAGTGCTGTATTGGTATCATATGTCCCCTCCCACTAACCCTTATCTGCCCACGCTGTCATTCTCTTCATCTCCCTCGAGGCTCGCCCTTCATTTTCCAAGTCAGATCCAGGTCTCTACGGGGATCTGCCGTTTCAAAATTAAACCATCCTTTTAGAAAAAACGATTGCCGATGTTGGCATTTGCTGGCGATTCTGATCCTAGGAATTGCCTATATTGACTGCTGTCTTACTGGTTTATATATGCAATATATATATATATATATATATTTTTTTTTTTTTTGGGGGGGGGNGGGGGGGACACTTAGTATTCATTTTTGGTACCGGGAGGTGGGCTGTCCCATTCTGATATTCTTCCAAGCAATAAAAATAATACTGGCCCTAGATCTATCCTGCTTCGTGGAAAATTTTTAAGCCATTGTTATTTGGTAAGTTACCAATATTTGTAGTCCCCTAGAGGAAATCTCCGATTCGGGGGATTTCCAAACAACCCCCAAAAACTAATTTCCCTAGACGAAGACCATCAGGGATGAGTTGGTAGAAAACGTGCACTTACCAATGGGATCTTTGTTATGACTGTTACTGCATCGGTGCTGAATACACCCGTAGTAGCCTTCAGGATACCGTTAACGTGCAAGCTTTCAACTACCAGGAGTATGTTGTAGTATTCTTAATGAATTACTCTCGTTCTAGCGACTGTTTAACTCTTGAATGAAAATAATACTATAAATGTCAAAATAAAATGCAATATAATGTGGCAACGATAACTACGTTAATCAAACACCATAACTGATAGTTGAGATCAGACAAGGAGTTATGCCCCTTTTCGACTATCAGGATTGACTACCTCCCTTGTTGAGCCTGGTGAAATTAAGAAGATACGCTCTATATAGAAAACAATAAATGGCGTCTGACACAGTGTCATAACGTTACTTATATATTGATTTTGTCGATCATAATGTAACTGACCTTCTCCAGCACAGTAGAACCATTACACGTTTGTCTTCTTTTGTTTGGTGATGCAGTAATTTTGCCTTGCATATCATGTTCATTATCATCCTCATCGTCATTTTCAAAAATATAAAACACTCTCAGTACTGTGGCATGAAAATTTTAATAAAAGTTCCAAATTTTCTGATCAGTGTCCTTCTTCAGGGAACATAACATAAAAATCATCCTCATCGTCATTATCATCATGATCATCATCATCAGCACCACATCATCATCATACAAGAATTTCAAGCTTAAGAATTGTTCGAAAAGATGTAATGTATTTGTTGGATGATAAGTAAAATTATGAGGCAGATTAAATATGGCAAATTATTGATTTGAAAAGGTCTTCTTCAGGTATTAATATTTTTTTCGCAAACATCGTCAACAACAACAACAACAACATTAATAATAACAACAAAAACAACGAAAATAACATTAAAAACAACAACAACAACAAAAACAACAACAACATTAATAATAATAATAATAACAACATCAACAACAACAACAATAATATAAATAACAGCAACATTAATAGCAATAACAATATTGATAACAACAACTACAACGGCGACAGCTACAACAACATAACCATAATATCAACAACAACCATAACAACAATAACCACATCAACAACAACCACCACCAGAACAAGGACAGTAACAATAAAAACAGTAAATACAACAGCAACAGCGCCAACAACAACAAAGATGATAACAACAACAATAAAAGTAACAAACACAGCCAGCAAAAGAAGAAGAAGAAGACAAAGAAGAAGAAGAAGAAGAAGAAGAGGTAGGAGAAGAAGACAAAGAAGAAGAAGAATACAACAACAGCAACAACAAAAGCAGTAACAACACAATCTTGCGCTGAACAACAACCAAAACTTCATGTACTGGCCTCGTAGCGATAAACACATCTTCCCCCTTGGTAAATTCTTTCTGATTAAGTCCGCCCATTGACTGATTAAAGCTGTCACTCACCGTGTTGCCCGCCCCCTTGTGATCCAAACCATTTGCAGATACAAGACTTGCTCTGGGAATTTCCAAGTCACTTCGGGCCTGTTGCGCATTTCTTTGACTTACGAAGCTCTCTGAATTCCTTAGAGAGATTCAGGGATTTTTCGTGGGAGGGCTGAGACTGTCATTAAATTAAATGTTGTTTTTTTGGTTGTTTTTTTTTTTTGTTGTTGCGCCCTGATTTTTGTAAAATCAGTTTCTTGTTTTGGGAATTGAGAGCGCTGGCTGCTTTTATTTTAAAGCAGTTTTCACGATTTTTTTGTCCTGAGAAATTTTCGGTGAATTTCAAAATGTGAGACGAAAGTTCTCTAGATTTTCGTATTTTGAAGCGCCGAATTTATAAAAGTATTTACATTGTTATGTAGACTACTCATTAAAATGTGTCTTTCGTTTATCACAGGTGTCTTGTCTGTCTGTCTGTCTGTCTGTCTGTCTGTCTGTCTGGCTGGCTGGCTGGCTGGCTGGCTGGCTGGCTGGCTGGCTGGCTTGCTTTTCCCTTCTCAAACATCCAATTCCATGCCTATTCTTGCCTCCTCCTCCTTCTCTCTTTCTCTCTCTCTCTCTCTCTCTCTCTCTCT
>JAWQUT010000073.1:2072697-2088248 GCA_033807755.1 Ellobium chinense
CCCTTCCCCCAACCCATCACAGATAAAGCAGCGTCAATGCCTATGATTTGATATACATGCGTAAGCTGAACTCTACTTGCTAACCATCGTATCTGTCATTGCACAGACGAAATCACCCCATACCATCACATGCAATAAGCCCTCTGTAAACAACGCCTGTAGGCATTAGTGGGGAAGAGACATCTGATGTATGCCGCGTTCGCCTCGTAAGAAACATGTTTCTGTGCATGCTTTCGTTTAGCCTCAAGTACATCTGATACCGCTTAAGGCAATCTTTTCTTCTTGTGTGTGCGTGTGTGTGCGCGCGCGCGCGCGCGCGCGCGTGTGTGTGTGTGTGTGTGTGTGTGTGTGTGTGTGTGTGTGCGCGTGTGTGTGAGATATTCATTTTTTTATTAAAGAAAATCTTTTGCTTTTCACTTTTCAAGAAAATGTAACGGTTACTCCATAATAATTGAAAACAAACAGCCACAAGCTTTGCACCGGCTCTCTTGAGGTTGCAGGAGTGAACTTGTACAAGCCTCTTTGAGCCATGTAAACAATTTCTCTTCGATGCACAAGAGTGTTCCGAGATTATAGTTCATAGGTCTAGAGCCACTACTGTGCTCGAATTATAAACTGTTTGCAGTGAGGGTCGTTCATTTCGATTTGTCACTGCTTTAAGTTAGATGGAAAGGGGTTAAAAACGCAGCTTGCTTTTACAGACCACAGGTCCGCACAAATGAATACACTGAAACGACTGGTCTGCAACAAAAGCTTTTTTTTTCCTTGTCTCTACAAATTCAAGACTGCGGTTCACATTATTTTTTGTCGGTGTTGTGCCAGGTTATACGATTATTTCTACACAATCTGTCTAAAGGACAAAGTTTATACCTTACTATTATCGACTCTGATAGTCCAGAGATTTTCGATCAGGTAGGCTCTTGTAACCTTATGATGATTACTGATGACGGGATTGGTAGGCTGGGGTTTAAATAAGTAGACGTAGAGAAGAGGATTATATATTTTTTAGTTACTCGTGCATTTGCCTCTTCAACGAACGGATAGGGGAGGATTGCAACAATAGAAATAAAGTGACTTAATATTTAAACCGTTGGACGCAAAATCTAAAGGTCGTGGGTTTGATTCCTGATCATGGTCATATTGTAAGCGCCTTGGGAAAGCATTTCGTTCAAATTTTTTTCAGCCCACCTGCCCGTAAAATGGGTACCTTGTTATAGGCAGTGGAAAATATTGCCAGAATGCTAGTGATCAGCGCCTGTGAATGGCAGCGGTACTGTATGCGCCCCGGGGAGCTGACTTACAAACCGCTCTACTTAAAGTATTATTATTATTATTATTATTATTATTATTATTATTATTATTATTATTATTTTAAGAAACGCAGTATTAATAGGCATATTATGCGGCCATCGGTCATCGCGATACCGCGTAACACGGTAAAAACTACAGCCTGAGTGCAGTCCATGTGCACCGAGTGTAACCAGACAAAAAGAGATCATGGTCTTTCGAACCAGGTAGCGAAACAACTGTTAATCGCGCAGCTAGGGCTGAAAAAGATCATTTCAAATTAACGTTGATTTCTTTGAGTTTTTACGTCTAAGCCGTGAGCCAGTCACTTGACAAACACCCAGATGGTACAAGTATAATATGCAATACTTTTTTTTTTGGTCGGTTTTTTGGCTGTATTTTGTGGCATTTTCGCACCGGTCTTGATATCACAATTCTTAGGATTGAACAAAAAATATATATAGTTTTGAGCGGGCAACACCGTCAGCTTGACAGCCACCTTTCGCCAGTTCTTGTGGATTTACTCTACAGCGAAACTGATTGCCCGTATATCAGTATCATTGTAATGCAATCCCACTGTTGGTAATAATTCTCTAATTCATCTCATAAATAAAACACTTTCGATACGCCTTGCCTACTTTTTCTTGTCAAGTGCTTATGCGTGATGAATGAGATAATCATGCCTCCGCTGCTTGACATTTTCTTACGAGCTTCATGCGGAATGTCAAGTTTGCCAAGTTCTTGTGAATGTGAAACAGACACGCAAGATTGCAGCGGCATAATGACCCCGAGTCTTCACAACTGAGAGTTTGCACATTAACAGTGGTATCTCTCAGCATTAATTCTGCATGAGGAATACTATTAAGGATGCATTCAGCTACAATGCACTGATGTAATTTTTACGATGGTAAGAGATACAGTCGTTTTTACGCTCGCTCCCAGATCGTAATGGAAACCTGAAAAAAAAAATAAATCGAATATTAAAATTTCTATCTCCCCACAACTTGTACCAGTCTTTCTTTCGGACTAAGAAAAGAGTTTTGGCTGGGCTCGATTTTATCAATCAAGTAACTAATCTATTTCTTGTGCTTGTAATCTTTTCTGTCTGTTTGTCTGTCTGTTTGTCTGTCTGTCTGTCTGTCTTTCTGTCTGTCCGTCTGCCTGCCTGCCTGCCAGTCTGTCTGTCTGTCCGTATGTCCGTCCATCTGCCTGCCTGCCCGTCTGTCTGTCTCTGTCTGTCTGTCTGTCTGTCTATATTTGTCTGCCTGCCTGCCTGCCCGCTTGACTGCCAGTCTGTCTGTCTGTCTGCTTATCAGTCTGTTGGTCTGTCACACTTATCCTTGCCCAGTGGCCTTGCTCAAAACATGGTCCACAATCCCTAACAACGGCTCTCACGCTGTGTTATTGGATACATACTCTAGGATGAAGAGAAGTCACTAGCTGAGCGCCTGTGAGGGAAGCGTGGGGAGAGTATCGAACTGTGTGCCTCAAACTACAAAGCCTTTACTTTGAAAATGATCAATCCTTTGTGTATCACGAGCTCCCGTCTTCACATCCTACAGACTAGACAAAAGAAATGGGAGCAGTATAAATATACGTGTATGAAAACACGCGCACAAGCAACTGATTAAAAGCTTAGTCTAACCACATCACCTCCTCTTCATAAATATCAAATTGTGCGTCGTAGAAAATACTCTGATGGTAATTACAAACTTATAGAAAAAAACAACAAAACAACATGAAATCGTGATTTCAGAGCCGGTTCAAACTGGAAAGCCTGGCTTCACTTCGTTGTCTCTGCGTGAGTGCTTGGTCTTGTTGTGTGGCAGTGAAGCCTTGTTTTGTCATTGTGCGGTTCACTGGAAAAAAAAGAAAACAAACCGTATGATCAGAATGATAATAACTGACGTTGTAATAAACTTCGGGTAATCGTGATGCTGGTGAATGTTTTTTTTTTTTGTCGGTGATTATGAATTAACGTAACCAAGATCACAAAGCAAAACGAGATGTAAATAGCTATGACCAACTCCACTTAGCAGCAACTCTTCAGGAGTGTTGATGCGATTAAAAGGAATATACAATAAATATCCTACGACTTATATTTAGAAAGCCAGGTTTTGCTGTGTGGACCATGTTGCGGTTAAGTGGACGCAGCGATTATCCGGAGTGCGATTAAGCGGAGGTGACTGCACTGCACTTACTGCCATTTTGCTAATAGGCCTTCAGAGATGACAAGACGATACGAGATGAAAGATTTTCAAAGATAAAAGTGCGCCTCATTATGCCGTTTTACCTTATCACGCTACGTCTTATCAGTTTTCACATCGTGTTCTCAAAAGGAAGAACCTAGACAACCTCGACGGATTACGGAAAGGAAATTTAAGTAAGGTTACTCTGGCTGATTAAATTCTTTGGCTTCTGAGACACGTGAATTGATTTGATCAAGACTCGATGGAAATCTTTGAAAAAGGGGCGACAACTGGATGGACGCGTATGATGGATTGTGTACCATAATGTAATGGTGTGGGGCATTTCTTGTGGTTGTGATTTTTTTCTTCGAGTTATTGGTTCCTGGGATTAGACGCGAGTGGCTCAGAGAGCTGAAGATGAAAGTCTTGGAAAAGATGCTTGTGAATAGGAGGAGATAAGGCGATGCAAAGACAAGCCACAAGTTTAATAATGATGACTGAAGAAGGAGGGTGGAGAAAATAACATACACAGGGACAACACACACACACACACACACACACACACACACACACACACACACACACACACACACGGGGACAACAGATACACACACACATACACAAACACACTCTCAAACGCATATACGCAGAGGGAGATAGAGAGAGAGAAAAGAAAGAAAGAAAGAGAGAGAGAGAGAGAAAGAATAGAATATGATGGAGCAAACACACACATTTTTTAGATATATAAACTAAGTTATCGCCTAGTACTCTCTAGCTCTGCATTCATCTTAAACAAATTGTCTGCCTCTTTCGGAGACTTGTGTCGGAGGAGGATGTGGCAAGGATCAACGGTGGTATGCATGCTAACAGCTGAGGCAACGATATAGGTATAACAAACATCACTACCAAGTCAGCGCACTCTTTGTTAGCTGTTTCACATCAGTTGCAGCCACCTTCACTTGCTTAGAAACTAATACTTCCGTTGCTCAGAATCTATGAAAGACCGCCCTCGGAATAAATGGGGACCCCCATCCCCCTCCCCCCTCCTCACGTTTGAACATCCATGGGGATCAAATAATCATAGCTCAGTTCCCATCACGCAAAAGACGTCTTCGTAATCAAGGTTGCAGGAGCCTAATTGATAAACAGAATTGGACTATCAGAGTCGATAGTAGCAGAATATAATCATAAATATTCAGAAATTGTGCGGAAATAATCGTATAACCTGAAACCACACGCAAAAATGGTGAAAGTCAGTCTTGGATTCGTTAAAAGAGAATTGTTGCTGAAAGTGTTTCTCAATGGCTTCAGCGGATTTCATTTGTGCGGGCCTGTGATCTGCAAAAGAAGGCCAAACTTTTAACCCCTTTTCATTTAGTTTAAAATTGTGTAAAATCTAAATGAAGGAACTCTACTGTAAACAGTATACAATTTGAACACAGTTATGGCACCAGACCTGCAGACTAGCCTTGGCCTTCTCGGAACGTTCCTGTGGTTCGAGGAGAAATGTTTATTAAATGGCCCAAAGAGGCTTTACAATTTGGCTCCTGCAACCTCAAGCTCAATATAAAAACTCATTAAATGTAAAGTCGTCAGCGTATATGAATAGCTATGCGTCTTCGTGCTAAAAACCATATGTATGTATCGTGTAGACTGTGCGATTCATGTCGTCCATCTCGAGACTTACCATTGAAAATAGACTCTACTTTTTACGTCAACAAGGGCAAATTCATAAATAAACCAGGAGGTGTGAGATCTCGATCGAAGCGAACATTTCAGCAAGACAGTCACATCCCTCGACAAATTCTGTTTTGATGTTGAGTGTCCTGGAGAAGAGTCGTGTTCCTGATGAACCCGGAAGTAAGTGTGGTATCAGCCAAGAATAGCCAACAACAGCCTGTGCCTGAGACTGTATTAATCTATCCCACTCTCGCTATAGACCTACTATTAAGTTACAGTTTTTGTCACCAAGGTTATGGTTTATTGTTACTTATGTGAATATGATTCAGATCACGCAGTATCGTGTTGTGTTGTGGAAGACATATCTCGCAGAATGTATCTCTTCTCTATGTGGCATGTGACATTTGGTATGTGCGTAAGCGAGGATAAGACTTACATGAATGGAGTTAAGTCCAATCTTTGTAAGTGGAAGAAGAAAATGTCATGAAGTGCACTGCCATTTTCATATTATCAACGCCTTTGTTTTACATTATGCGTTCATTCATAAGATATCCAGACCAAAGTTTATTGTTTGCAGTGAGTCAGCCATTTCTTTCATATCGAATAAAGAGAAGGGACAGAAATAGCCATTTCATGCCTGTTGTCACGCGTGAAGTTTGCTTGGAGTAAACTGCCGTTTAGTGCTAAAAAAAAAAAAAAAGACCGTGTGAGCTAAATATGATCAATTTCACATTTTAGCACCCTTGTAGAGAGAGCTTAATATTCTTTACTTTTTCTAAATGGGATTATAAAGTCGTAGCGTGTATAGGTTCTGAGATAGTCACCCATATTATATGCCACTGATTAATTGATAAAATAAGGCTCGACGGAAGATGTGTGTGTGTGTGTGTGTGTGTGTGTGTGTGTGTGTGTGTGTGTGTGTGCGTGCGTGCGTGCGTGCATGCGTGCGAGCGTGTATGTATGTGTTTCTTGGAAAAAAAAAGGAGTTTGTCTCATTCTGTTATTATTTGTCCCATAAAACAGTAGCCTAATATTTCAAAGACGAAAGTATTGCACTTCACAACAAGGCTTCCAATAAAATGTGGGATTCATCCGCCTGTTTTGAACGAAGGACCCGTGTTTTGATGAAATTTACTTATAATAAGTTTTCGTACCAAACAAAAGAAGGTATCCAACCTAACAAACAAAGTCAAACCTCCCGCTCAGCCCCACTTTCTGCTCTTGCTAATGAAGAATTTAGCTACGACATGAGCCGTAATAAGTTGTCCGGTTTCTTTGTTAGGGCTAAATGGCGGCAGTGAGAACAAACTTGATATGGTCGCTTCCGATAGGGAAGCAGGGCATGGGGTCAACACTCCACACCTGGGACCCAGCTGGGCCAGGGTTATAGATGTAGGAATTTTGTCGAACACTAATACGGGATTTATTTTCGTTTGGGATATAGGGTCTCCCCCAGTTGCGTAGGCGGTGGGAGGGAGTAACACTATAACACTCTAGAATAAGAACAGAAAGTTAACTCCATGAATGAAAGTAATGACAGTAACAATCAAATAACCAACGCCGGCGCCAATCAGAAAGGAGTGGGACACACAAAAAAAAGTCAAGAGTACTGTTTTCCTGAGCGATCTCTCCTATTAACAACTGATTGGCCTTTCAAGCCAAAAGACGACATAAGTACCGATGACATGAAAATGCACAGATTAATCGAAAAGCGCGTCACCGTTTGGGAAACGGATACATATTCATTAAGCGGAATAGCTGTTAATCCCCAGCGACCACAGCGCACAAAGGCGTGGAAATGTCACTGGTTTATGAACACATGGATGTTCTGATTACATGGATTACTCTTTCATTTCTTCATTACACATGACATTTCCACCGTCTGAATTGCTAAACGGTTTGCTGACATATGACTGGCATCATCAATTAACAGAGAATGTTAGAAGAATTTGTAATGGATGATTTACCACAGAGATAAGATTTGTTTTGACTTCAGCACATTAAACTGACATTCTTTACTTGTTTGTGTACGTGTGTGTGTGTGTGTGTGTGTGTGTGTGTGTGTGTGTGTGTGTGTGTGTGNAGAGAGGAGAGAGAGAGAGAGAGAGAGAGAGAGAGAGAGAGAGAGAGAGAGGCAACCTTTAAAAGCCTACGTATTCTTATTTAAATCGTAATGCGCTTCTTTGTGAGCCTCTGAGCATACTGACATTGGAAGTTCAGATTTCCGGAACTGTTGTTTGATAGAAATAAAGAAAAGTTAATAATAATGCATTATAAGTTTTATGTTGCAGGTTTATAAAAGCCTAATCGACTTGCCTCTCTGAACCAATAAATACTTGCTTCGGTCACTTACAAGAAGTTCCACAATCTCTAGGTCTTTTTTAATAAGTTGCAGCCTTAAAATGAACTTATCAATACTGGTGTTAAAATTGTAGGTCTTTCATTTCGTTTTCGAGTTACGAACCGTACATCAAAAAGCGTAGACAAGCTAACTAGTGGCATTAACGACACAGAAGGCCACACCGAAATTGAAGTAAATGACTCAGAGTTCAGGTTTGGTTTACAAAATCACGAAAGAATGCCAACAAATTTGCAGGCTGATTCACAAATCTAAGGCCCGTTTTGCATAATCTATCCAAAGGACACATTTCTTACTGTCTTCCTAAGGCTTATGATAACACCCTATTTTTATCCAAGTAGGAGTCTGTAATCTTGTATGCTAGTTGTTTAGTTCTCTGCTTAACTGGAACTTAAAGCAGATGTCTTTATTTTATCGTTAAACATGGCGGGCAGATTTAAGGAGAAAGAACTGAGCGAATAGTTCTTTATGTTTTTGTCCTCGAAGATATGCTAAACTTGAGTGTTTTTTAAGTAATATGTTAGTTTGTGAAAAACACTGCATCCTTGTTGAGTTGTTCGTTCTTACTGACCTAGTTTCCCAAGCTCTCAGCTTCTTCATAATGACTTGTTCTGACCTATAAACACGGTTTTCTCGAACGTTTGTTATGACGGTTTCCTTATCATACTAAAAATGATATTTTTGTATCGTGGGCACCATAGGGTTAATGGTGTTTTTGTAGGTAATTAGTGACAGAGAGGGGACTCGAAGAAGGAAATACAGTTCATTTTCTTTCAAGTAGCACTCTTGAGTGCTTTAAGAGAAGAGGAAACGAGAAACACAGAAGGGTGGGTTAATAGCCTACATTCAACTTCTCTTAAATGCAACTACTTTACGGCATGAAAAATATATTGCGATTAAAGGGCGAGTGTGATAGGTTATGTGAATTTTATAATGGAATCATAATAATATATATTTTTGTGAGGTAGCGTGGCCAGACAGTTACGGCGTTGGACTCAAGATCTGAAGATCGTGGGTTCGATTCCCGACTATGGTTATGCTGTTTATACTTTGGGAAAGCGTTTTATTCACAATTTCCCCAGTTCACTCGATTGGGTACCTGGCTATAGGCAGTGGAAGATATGCTGTTGATCAGCACCTGAAAATGGTAGCGGCATGGTATGCCCCCTAGGGAGTGAGAATGTTCTAGAGTGTTCAGGCCTGCTGGGGTAACAATAGTCTGTCTGTATGAAGACGCGTAAGCAGACATTAGTCTGAATACGAGACTTATTAACCGCATTATTATTATTATTATTATTTATTTAGTTATTACTTTTTTGTTATTAGTATTAGTATTATTATTTTCAAAAATATAAAACACTCTCACGTGCAATAATATACTAATATTATTAGTATTATTATTGTTATCTGAACGATGTTGTGATTAGGCGGAAGCCGGAGTAATGAGCAGTGTCATTAAACGAAATCGACTACATGTATAAGATCATAGTTCGCCAAAGTCCAAAGAGGTATCCTCAGTGTATCATAAGGTGACACCCCTGTGAAAGTTCGCGTGTATGTGAATGTATACATGCATATCACTCATACTGACCATTGAGAGATCTTTTCTTTTGAAGTTCTGTAAGAACAATGAATGTTATGAGAAGTTTGACTTTCTTAACCTCCGCAACGACGAAAGTTTCCTTTGTATATGGCTTAATTTAATTCCCTATTAAACCCGGGCGTGCCTTTTTTGCATACCTGTGGGGGGAAAAAACAGGCAAAGGGCAAGAAAACATAAATCTAACTCTTCCAAGATAACTGAGAGCTTGCGCATTAACGATGCGATCTCTTGCAATCGGAGAATTACATTATTTCATTGGTGTTGATTGCACCCTCGATAAAGTTCACCATGCAGAGTTACTGCAATTCTTACGATAGTAAGAGATCCCATCGAAAATGCGCAAGCTCTCAGTTGTTTCATATCCAGTTCAGCGTGTTTCTCCACCAGTCCAACTGTGGTAGCGTCGACGACAAAGTAGGCTAATGTGATGCTCCGAGACAGCCCATCACTTTTCCCCATAACATATTCGTCTTCTTGTACTCTAATAACATCCCCCATTACCTCTCTGACATCTCTTTTCCCATTCCACTCCATCTCTATCTCTCTTTCTCGCATCTTTTGTTCTTCTCTCTCCCTCTAGCTTCTAAAGTGCCTCCTTGTTACCATGTATGTCCCACGGTCTCTCATTTCTAAATTGGGTTTTCACTATCTGACCATCTCCAATTTCTGTTTGGGCCCAAAGCGTCCGGTCTGCGACCCAGATAAACTTTGGAGGTGTTTATCGGAATTTCCCGAAGGACCAAGGTGATTTGTGGTTCCGTGTTACTGCACTATTTCTTGGTGTGATTTTTATTTCCCGTGAGCCGAGCTGGGATTGGTCAGAAACTGATTAGATCCACAGAGTCTCGTCAATACCTTTGACTCCGCTAAATGGCAGTTTATCAGGATAATGGAAAACTTGCAATTAAAAGGAGTTATATATTTTACTTTTCCAAACAGTGACTACTTCAGTTTGAACCCATTAATTTGATGCAGTGGTTATAATGACCTTTGTAGGTTTAGAAATGCAGCATTTTGTTAGGTGAAATATGTTGCAGCCAAGTGGAAGTTGCGAGTATTGGATTTAGCAGAGTCGACTTGACATGCAGTAGGGTTAGGAGCCGAGTCTGACAGTTCAATGTTCACAACATATGTTCTATTCTTCTATTCCGTCTCAAGGACAATGTGCCAGCCGTTGTGTCTTGGACTAGGTCTGTTAACGTCTTTCTATTCCGAATGATAAATTGAGTTAATTTCCACAAAATCAGGAGGGTTTGGTGATGCGGTGACTGATTAATCTGCTTTTTGTTTTTTAGATTGTTGACCGCAAAGCTAACTAGAGTACAGGTTTTAGCAAATCACATTTCTCATACAGAAACGTATGGTTTGACGTGACTTAATACAGACAACTGCAGTTTAAGCGCTATGCAATAAAGTAATTTTGCAAACATTTTGACAGAGGTGACGTCGTCTTTCTTCCTGTCACTTATACAATCCTTTTTTTCCCCGTATTTGTGATAGATACTCGGATCGAATGCGCTTGTTTTAAACCGCCGCATATGAAGCGTAGCACGATTCCGAAGCAGTTTCCAAGTCCTAAAGTAATAGACTAATTCGTTTAATACGAAGCATCTTAGAAAGCCCTGTGAAATCTGTAAAAGACATGTTCCAGTATGATCGTCTTCTTTCAGGTTCTATGAGTAAATCAGTTTGCCGGCAGCTGGACTACCCTTGTAAAGAAAGCTCTCTGGGACAGTACTCAGCTTGGGCTAGTGGCCACGCATTTTGGCTTTCTCATAGCATGATGCTGATCCTGGTGGAGGGAAACAGAACAACAGTTTTCAACTTTTGCATACACATGCAAGATCTGCATCAGGCAAACGCAAAGCAAAATGAGTGACCTTCCTAGCACAAACAGAGCCCAGTCGCAACGACCTGCCTTTATTCTAGTAATCACTCTTTATAAGTGTCCACCATGACACGTGATTTTTTTTTTTCAGTGCCTATATCTCCCATTCCTATCTCTCACTCTTTATAAACACTTCACTCCTATTTCTTCTCATCTTGCCCGTCCCTTTTCATTTACATCATCATCCCATTACCTCGCTGTAACCACTTCTGCCTTTAACATTAGTTATCTCCCTTAAACGAATTGTCCCTTCATTCATTGGATTTGTCTGCCCCTTTTTCCGCCTCCGGCTATGTTGCCAGTGGCTTTGTCTGTGTCTGTCTTCTCCCGAGTAAACGGAACTTTTTCTCCTTATTGTCTGTCTGTCTGTCACCCTTGCTTCCTCATGGGAGCCCTCTGTACACCGCTGTTGTCTGTGTTTGTTTGTCTGTGTGGCTGCAGCTCCAGAATAAAGCGGCCTGTGCTACTCTCTGAAGGTCATTATTTTTTGTTTTGTTTTGATGTATCCATATTTTCTTTCTTAGCATTCTCCTGACCTGAAATGTTGGCATTATGAGAGAGAGAGAGAGAGAGAGAGAGAGAGAGAGAGAGAGAGAGAGAGAGAGAGTGAGAGTGAGAGAGAAACAGACAGACATATAGAATGGGGAAGGTTAGGAGAGTGGGAGCGGAAAGAGAGAAGAGACTTTTCAGAAAAAAAAATGTTTTGGTTTGGTCCCATCACAACTTACAGTGTTCAAATACATTCACTTTTCGTCGTTTTATCTTACTCTTTCTGTTGTTGCTAACTATAATTCATAACACAAATGCGCAGAGATGTTTTACGATATTACATACCCCCCTCGCCCCCCCCTCCCCCCCCGAAAAAAATGGAGTCACTATGTCTTCCCTGTTATACCTCCCACCTTTATTTTTTGCACTTTAGNCCCCCCCCCCCCCCCCCCCGAAAAAAATGGAGTCACTATGTCTTCCCTGTTACACCTCCCACCTTTATTTTTTGCACTTTAGCACACACACACACACACACACACACACACACACACACACACACACACACACACATACACACACACACAGACACACGCGCGCGCACACACACACACAAACTGCTTTGACTTGCTGCGACGTCCCTGGCTTTAAAATCGGACCAAGTACATTCACCGTACCAAAATAAACCCGTCTGTCAATCCCAAACCGAAGCCAGCGATAAAGGGGGTGTCTGCGCCTACCAACTCTCATCAAAGCTTTTGGTCAAGGGCATGACTGTTGCGTTTCTCCTGACCTAGTGATGTCATAATATTACCTCCTTTCCGCAGCCTCTCAGCAATTTATTCCACGTCTTCCGTCCTTTTCAGAACGTGTTGACTAAGATTTCTCTGAGCCGCATAAAGGGTGTCGGTAACTGAGTTTCGGGATTTTTTAAAGAAACAGGGAAGTGAGAGGAAATAATTATAGACCAAGTAAAAAACAGATGCTCCAGTTCGGAAATCATTTTCCAGGAGAATTTAGGGAAAATCCCAAGAAATTTCGATAGTTTCTAAGAGTACATCTGCACTACAATTACGTGTGGGTTTTTTTCAACAGCAGTAAGCTTTACGGTGTCAAAGAAGGAAACTATGACAGAAAATCAACACTCTGAATCTCAAGCACTCAAATCTCTAGCCTGCTGTTTAAAGGCTTGTGTCAAATACTCTAGTCTATTATTTTCATATGAAATTTATCTAATGAATGGGATTAATTGACCCAGTTGAGATTATACTTAATGCATTTCAGGAAATTTCGAAGAGATTTTGTTCTCGGTACAAATTCAATGAATATTTTAGGCACTCGTGAAATCCCAGGAAGGTTTTGGAACTCTGGGAGAAACCATAGTCTTTGGGTATCCGTGAGCGAAGGTCTTCTATGACTGGAGCCAGATATTATGAGGGCACCACCTATCTCTCCTCTTAGACGGCACGGAGGGCATAGAAAGAAATCGAAGTGACGGCATTTCTAATCTAATTATTTAAGAAATCCACCCAGGAAAGAAGACCCAAACACACACACTTTTATGTTGACACGTAATGTTGTAGAGTTAAGTTTAATGTGACCCCTCATTCTGTTGGGTTGCTATAGTGTGAAAGACAGTATTTCTCCTGCATTTTTATTTTTTTCGGTAATGAGAGAAAATAGTCCAATGGAAATATGATTAAACCATTCAATAATTAAACGTTAACTTCGTGAACACTACTAATATTTTGTGGATTTCCCATGATTACCGCAATGCGCTAACTAACGTAAGCATTATACATACGGCCACTGATTTTTGTACGACCTACATTCAGAGTGATAGAGAGAGGAAGCTGCTCAAATCCATTTTCATATGATTAGAGAAGGTAAAGTGTTCCCTGATTTGATTTCGGTGTCGTATTCCTGTCACGCGTCTGTCCCGTCGCTGGCCATTTCGATTCCACCCAAGTACCACAGCTTTGGCTGGACCAACATTCATAAGGTTGACTTAGGACGCCCGCCATAAAAGTAAAAGAAATCTGGGACGAAAGCAACCTGATAGCATCACTCAAGCTGTCTGTCATTTTGCAAGAGAATTACTTGGTAGAAAACAGACTGATAACGTCACTCTGTCATTTTGTCCAATAATTATTATTAGCAACAAAATGAGATAATGGCGTCACTTTATTTGCCGTTTTCACCATAGGATTTAACTCTACAAAAACAAAACAAAACAGAAGAAAAACGATGGCATGATTGCACCCATCATTTTGTCATAAAAATCAGTGAATGGAAATGAGATTCTCGTGGACGTAGCAAAATAACGGCTCTTTATATCAACCCTTTAAACTAGGGAAAAATGTTTGTTTCTATTATTGAAAATGGCTGTGTCCAATCCATTTCAGAACAATCATCCTTATTGCTGGACACTTTGCAAACCAACCATTTGCAGGAACTTCTCAGAAAGGTAAGCTGCTCTTATCTTTTCCGTTATACTGTCTGTAAGTTGATAGTGACTTGTCACTTGAAGTTAGTGTTATGGAAAACTTAACCCTGTCCTACTTTATGTTGTGCAGAATATCCCTGGAAATTGTATAGTTTTAGTGTGATAAACTGGTCCAATCTTCTCCTGCTTTATACTGTGTAGACTATCCTTGGAAATTGCATAGTTTTAGTATGGTAAACTGATCAGTCTTCAGTGATATAAAGCGGTTTCGCTTTGGTCTGACGATACAGTCCATCACAGATACATTGGAAATATTTTACCCTGGCAGCAGCCGTCTGAGCCCTTTATTTATATCCCAGACAATAAGTAAACTTTTCTCTCATCCGTTACTCCTGTTGTAGGAACTTTTCTGGCAGTTAGTGTGGAGATGTGTCACGAAGAATGATTATAATCTTCTTGACCTGGCGAGCCATGATTTCCTCCGCAGCCACACAAAAAAAAAAAGGAATAAATATGACTCTAGTCTATGACCACAAAATTACACCACAATTTATCGCCCGTAGAGGACCATCAATCTATTTTCTATTTATTTTTCCTGTTTGCTATCGACTGTCTTGCTTATTTCCCCTTTACGCTTACAGTTTATCGTGGTGTGTTACTAGATATAGTAATGGTTACATTACATTTGAGCAAGACAGGGCACGTTTGAGCAAAAACAGATTCTCATTTGAGCAAAAACAGATATTCATTTAAGGAAACTTTAATTTCACCTCTTCACTCAGCCAGAAGTGTTCCATTAGGACTTTTACGGTAATCCTCTGTTGCCCCCTGACCACCAACCTGGAGGTGGAAGAGTATCAGTCAGGATATATTCTTAAAAGAATGGTCACATATCCACTTTTTAAATGTGTTCTTAAAACTATTTACAGTTGTCAGTGTCGATCTATTTCAGTCATTACAATCTCACTGGCTGGTATCTTTGGTTCATCTTCTGGACGAAGTCTAGGCCTGTGATCTCACCATTTCTGAACTTTCCTTGCAATGCCAGCTGTACCATAATAATTACGTTGCCATTTTTTAAAAAAAACATCTCATGGCGCCTATTTAACCCTCGCTCCGACTGGCTCTGTCGTTTGCTCTTTCTTTCTTTCTTTCTTTCCTTCCATCTTTCTTTCTTTCTTTGATGTGTCTTGGCCTTCCGTCTCATCCTTACTTACCCACCCTCCTGTCTCACTCGCTTGCGAATCATACACACTGAAATGCTAATTCATTAAGAATTAAGACATTTACCAACCTGTCTACAAACCCACCATCTATCTGCCTGAATACTTCAGCCCGTCCATCCCTCGTTGGTTTAAATTGTTTTGATGTCTTCGTTAATTGTCGATGTACATGATCCATCTCCTTAATCTTCTCGTTACAAAACCGCCTCCCTCCCAACGTTGTAACACTGTGTATGTATTTCTATGTATGATATGTATTATACTATGTACTTGTATGGTTAATGAAATGTATACCATTTTATGGCACTGTGAAACAGTAATTCTTTCCGGGATGAATAAACTTCTTTTTTTTTCTTTTCATTTAAACAGTGCCTAATATTTGTTGCCGTT
>JAWQUT010000073.1:2096122-2113622 GCA_033807755.1 Ellobium chinense
GAGAGAGAGAGAGAGAGAGAGAGAGAGAGAGAGAGAGAGAGGGAGAGGGAAAATAGCAAGGACATTTGCACAGGCTTGATCTGGAAGAAAAGTGAGAACATGGATGTCGGACCACATCTGGTTTAGCAGAGGCATTTGGGGGCGGGGGTGGGGGAATTGAGAAGCTAGTAATGTCTTTCCACAGTCATTCTCCTCACAGTACTGTTGAGATAGGCGACAATCCAAACGAAAGAAAGTACAGAGGGGAGAGGGTGGGGGAGGGAGACAGAGAATGGGAGATAAAGAGAGAAAGAGAGAGAGAAAGAGAGAGAGAGAGAGAGAGAGAGATGAAAGAGAGAAAAAATGAGAAAAGAATGTGGTAAGCAGTAAGGATTGGCAAAGTACATACACAAACTTTCATGTCAGACAAACATTTTTTTTTCCTCGCCGTTTCATCTTTCAACAATAAAACCAGACTTTCCTATAAGAAACATATAAATATAAATATCCTTCCGATACGTTGGTATTAACAGAGGCGTCGCCGATCGTCAGCAGTTCTGGAGGCTATAATAGAACTGATAGGACGAACTCATGTAACGCCTATACATTTCATTACAAAGTCACCTACACCCATCAGGTCTTACACTATCTTTTTCTTCAGTACCGAGTTGCGTGGCAGCCGAAGTCTTTCTTTTAGAGATGCTTTGTGTATATATATATTATTAACCTGTTCTTATAGAGTGGCTATAAATACCACCCGCACCCACCTTCTGCCTTCTTTCGCCTTCTGCCCATGGCTATGAATACTACTTGCCCCCACCTTTTCTTTTTTAACTGCCTTCTGACCGTGGCTATAAAAATACCGACTCTCACCTTTTTTTTAGTTTTAACTGCCTTCTGACGCAGGTTATAAATACTACCTGCCCCCATATCGTTTGTTACCGCCTCATGACCGTGGCTATAAATGCTACCTGCCCCAGCCATCCATTTTCTAACTGCCGGCTGATCATGGCTATAAATTTATAAATACTACCTGCCCTCACCATCCCTGTTTTAACCGCCTTCTGACCGTGGCTGTAAATACTACCTGCCCCCACCTTCCTTGTTTCAACTGCCTTCTGACCGTGACTATAAATACTACCTGCCCCCACCTTCCTTTCTTTCAACCGCCTTCCCCCCACCTTCCTTTCTTTCAACCGCCTTCTGACCGTGACTATAAATACTACCTGCCCCCACCTTCCTTTCTTTCAACCGCCTTCTGACCGTGACTATAAATACTACCTGCCCCCACCTTCCTTTCTTTCAACCGCCTTCTGACCGTGACTATAAATACTACCTGCCCCCACCTTCCTTTCTTTCAACCGCCTTCTGACCGTGACTATAAATACTACCTGCCCCCACCTTCCTTTCTTTCAACCGCCTTCTGACCGTGTCTCTAAATACTACCTGCCCCCACCTTCCTTTCTTTCAACCGCCTTCTGACCGTGACTATAAATACTACCTGCCCCCACCTTCCTTTCTTTCAACCGCCTTCTGACCGTGACTATAAATACTACCTGCCCCCACCTTCCTTTCTTTCAACCGCCTTCTGACCGTGACTATAAATACTACCTGCCCCCACCTTCCTTTCTTTCAACCGCCTTCTGACCGTGACTATAAATACTACCTGCCCCCACCTTCCTTTCTTTCAACCGCCTTCTGACCGTGTCTCTGACGTCTGTGACTGTCTCGTCTGCGAAAAGTCACACTGACTGCCCACCACCTTCAGAAAACATGTAAACAAGACATTTACGACAATCAGCTGCCCAGCGCGCTGCACGTGCACCATTCTAAGAGAAAGTGTATTTATTTTTGGCAGTTGTCAGGACAACATAAAAATTAAATTATTCCCAGACGCTCGGAACATGGCCGGTATGAGGAGTCTGTTAAATTAGCTTGAGAATTCCGTCGTAGCAGGGATGAGCCTGGTGCGGGAAGCCATACCTTACATAACCTCTTCAAAACATGACTCACAATGTAACAGTTCTTTCTTTCTTTCTTTCTTTCTTTCTTTCTTTCTTTCTTTCTTTCTTTCTTTCTTATTACGTTTATCGTTCTTTCGTTCTTTCTTTTTCTCATCACTCCTTCATTTTCTTTCCTTCCTTCTCTAATTCTTTCATTTCACAATTCCCAACCTCACTTGCCTTTCTCTCTTCTTTTCAGTTCTACCTTGTCACCTCTCCTTGTGTTATATCCTTTTTTTCCCCTTTAACTATTCACTTAACTGTCTTACATCCCTCTTTCTGTGTTCATTTTGTAGTGAAAGTTTATTGGTGGCTTTAAGCATGCGGGTGGTGGTTAAGAAAGCAAAAGCCGTGACGGTTGTTAAAACACACACACACACACACACACACACACACACACACACACACACACACACACCACACACACACACACACACACACACACACACACACACACACACCTGAAACCTGAGCTCACAGAGACCGAAATGAAAATGAAATGACGTCTTGACCAGAAACATGGACTTCGAGTAGGCGAGTTTAAACATTTACCTGATATCTAGTAAGTTAAATGCCAAGCAGATCGAGTGACACTGTCATCTTGACCACTTTTCTTGGCAATGGAGCCATGCTGGACTTATTTCAGTTCACATTGTCTGCAGGATAAATTACGTACTTGCATTGACCAAAACATAATCATGCTCCATTTACAAATTAAAAAGTCAAGCAATTCTTGATCACAGTTCTTGTTCATTAAGCTTTTTATCTACTGATTACTAAATAATATGCTGTTATCTTGTCGTATAACAACTATTGCCAAAAAGTAGATGAAATTTACCATTTCATTGCTCACGGCCAAAATTTGTGTGTCCAGGATACGGATGTATGCGCAAGCCACAGGCACAGACATTCATCTAAAATGAAATTCTTGGAGAGATGTTTTCACGAAAATGTTGCTTGCGACTAATGATCCAAACCTCCTAAAATAATAAAACCAGTTCGAAGCATCAAAGCAAGGGTGTTTTGCCCGTATCTTTGTACATCCAGCTAGTCTGAAACTGGATAACAAAAACTGCTCAGGTCTTCGTGGGCTATTTGCGCTATTCAAGTCAAGTGCAATGTTCTAGCTGTAACGAAGAATGCTTATAAGCTTTTACAACATCACACGAAATTTGATTGGAAAGTTTGAATTCGTTTGCCCTAACTTCAGTTTCAGCTGTAGGTCTATGTGCGATTTATCAAAGTGAGGCTTCTCTCACGTGCACCACCTGTTTACTGTTCTCTGTAATGACAAACACATGTACCTCCTGTTAAATGCTGGAAGAGAGTATTTCAGAATGGCATGTGCTTACTGGATATTGAAACAGAACGAGTTTTCTTATATATTGTTCCAGATTGTCGTATTCGATGCATAGTAGTTGTAGAATAAATATTGCACCATCACAACCTTACAAACCTTTACTTGATATATTATGAACCTCCAACGTCATTTTGACGATAACTGCCAAACAGCAGTAAAACCTCGACCATCTCCACAACCATAGTAATTTTCACCAGCATCGGCAACACCACCCGCACTACCATCAAATATCCATGGCAAGATGCAAACACGCACCACTAATGACAAGAAGAAAGCCACCAAAACCTATAATCCTCAATCTGCGCAGAATAACCTCACCTTTAACAATAGGTTATAACACGTTTATCGATTTTGCCAAGACCACACTTGACGGTGCATGAGGGGATCAACACAACATTAACACTGAACAATTTATGCTCCACAAACACAGCAAAGCTACTGACGCCCACGATACACAACAGAAAACAATTTTTATTTCGTTTCTCTCTCCACAGGTAATATATTGCTTCTCTGCTATGTGTTAAAATACAACCCTTAAGCCACGGAACAAAACAACAAGCTCCCAGCGGCAGTTTCCTATTACAGCGAGATGACTCCAGAGCTTCGCCTTTATTTCCGTGTCATAATTTTTCATTTAAGACTTTCCCTCCGTGAGGTGCCATTACTAGCTATTTCATGACGCTGAAAGCGTGGCTTGGATTTCTGACTGATTCTGAAAATGGCTGAAACGTGTCGCTCAGATGGGTTAAATCCCGATGTATCAGTTTTCAATCTCTAGGGGAATGGAATGGAAAATTAAAATGGCAGAAGTTTGTCCATACGCTGTTTCCTCCATGGCGGATTTGAAAATTGGAGAGAATGTCTGTGGTCGATGCCACATGTTGTGCGCACGTCATCATGGATGAAGTTTATTGCTGTATCGTATATTAGTTCCTTACCAATAGAATAGAATAGAATAGAATAGAATAGAATAGAATAGAATAGAATAGAATAGAATAACCCACCCTCTACACGGACTGTGGCCCAAATGTCATCCATGCTCAAACTAAAGAAGACTTTTAAGATTTGTGCAAATTTGGAGTCCGAATCAGGAAATCACAGAATTAAGGGACCCATTTGAGGATCACAGATTCCCTGTACGATAGATTGTCAAAGATGTTTTATAGCTTCCCAGAGCAAGTCGCCAAAATCAAGATTGTTTATTTATTTGCGTACATGGAACGTGTTGTTTAAGTTCTCCGAGGATCTTACAGGAGTTTTGTTCTTCCTTGCAACTCTGGTGTACATTTACTCAGTTTGCCAGCGATTGCTGTCATTCTCACTGTTGCTGTGACTGCTACTGCTACTGCTTCAACTACTGCTACTACTGCCATTACTAATACGACCACTATTTAAATTAGTACTATTTCTGTTTTTATTACTACTGTTATTACTACTACTACTACTACTACCATTACTATTACCGCGCTTCAGTTGCTACTACTACTACGGCTGCTGCAACAACAACAAATACAATAACTGATATTACCATTACTGCTGTTACTACTACTACAGCCATTGTTACGACTACAACTACACCAACAGCAGCAACAAACAACAACAACAACAACAAAAACAACAACATCAGCTACTACTACCACCATCACCACCACAACCACATAGTATATTACTGCTATTTCCACTCCTACTGCCATACTATTACTAGTATGTCTTTCTTCAACCTCTACTAGTACTACTACCACTGTACCAATATTACTACTAACACTAAAACCGTTGTGAGCAATACTGATGTGATGGTATTGATAAACTGAGTTTGGAACTCTTATTCGAATCTGCAAATATTGGAATGAGTCGAATACGGCTGCCCCCAGTCCCTGGCATCGATCCGTACGTAGCAGCACACATTTTACGCAGAACTTGACATGATTACTGAAAGCTGGTACACAGTGATTTATGCCGTGAGATGATTAAAAAATATGTATCTTGTCTGAGAAGTTTCAATATTTAGACTAACGAATAACATTTGTTAAGGTGTGGCTTGGGTGAATGAGGCAAGCAGACCTCGAACTTTACGTGTGCGTTTTATGAGCGCTGTGCACATGTTTTATTTTATACATATTGCACCTTTGGAGTTTTATATTAAAGGGCGTAAACCCACTTTTCCACATGTTTCAGGAGTGCAGAGAAGAAATACTTTTGCACTAGTTCTTCGGGCATAATGGTTTTAATGAACATGAGTCGATTTACCTTGTTAAGTAAGATATTGACACAAGATTCAGGTCATGAAATACGCCATGTTTCAAAACACAGATCTGTTGTAACCACTCTGCTTTGTTGTGATGGTCTTTTCAAGATACTACCACTACTACTACTACTACTACTACTACTACTACTAATGAAAGTACTACTATTAATTATAATATTACTACTAGTACTACTAAAAACAACAACTCCACATACTTTCGCCAACGTATATACATTCACTGATCGAGTCTTCTTCTCTGTAAATGAAACCTTCACAAACTCTACGTCAGGTAGGTTTGCAAACTTTAGGGCTGCTAAATCCACCGTCAATAATAGTACAGCGTACAGTTTGTCCTTGGTGGTGACCTGTCATTCCATCCTCCCGTCCCCCAACTGCCACCCACATATCTCACGCACAACAACAACAACAACAACAACAACAACAACAACAACAACAGAAACCCTTCTTTTTCCCGCCGACATTCATCTTATTTTGACTGCGCTTTGAAAACACGTTTGACGGGATTTTGTTAACATTGAGAAGACAGCCTCTTGCAAAGTTAGCAGTAATAACAAGTGCAGTCTGCAGCTTCAACAGAAGTGACAAAAAGAGCAAAGAGACCTGAGTAGATCTACCGCTGAAATAGAAATAGTAACAACAATACTCTCTTAAGGGAAGTTATCAACAATGGCAAGAACAGTTATGGCGACAACGATGATACATAGCGAAAATAGTGGCACCAGCAACTACATGTACAAAACAATACCCACAAAAAAAAAAAAGCGTCAACAACAGCTGCAGTGCGAATATTAGGACAGTTATAATAACAACATCGTCAAAATCAATATCGCCAGAATCTACGACATATCAGCAAAGGTATATATTATATATCACAAACAGCAAAAGCAGGGACAGTGCGTAATTGTCACATAATGTAACTCTACACCAAGTTCTGTCATTATGTAAAGAAAAGATCCGAATAAGAAAAAAATCTATTAAATCCGGTACAACATATAATTTATGAATCCTTAAGTTTCTGGGCAACATGCCGACATCATAATAGCAGTAACTAAGTCTTCATAAAAGAATCGCCATTGTATTCGAACTACTCAAGCGTCTTTGAAAAAAAAAAAAAAGTTCAATGTAGTTTTACCGTTTGACTAAATTTCCTTCAAATTTATTCAGCTTGAACTTGACCCTCTAGCCATTATTCATCTACAGTGTATCCCTCTGGGAAGGTTCACGTAGGGGTAACCATTTACTTCTACGTAATATGGAAACACGAGCGTACGATAGCGCAAAGGAATTGTTCAGTCAGCTCAGTACTTCGAAAAAAAAAACAAACACTACAAAGCCTACGGATGTAGCTCNGGGGGGGGGGGGGGGGAGGGGGTAGCTCAGTAATGTGTAAGGAATTCATGTGGGCAGAACAATAATGCAAACCAGCTACCCGCAGCGGTATCTTATAAAAAAAGCGCTGTTATTGTGGGGCGTGTTGTTATTGTTGCTATCAGATGATAGGGCGAATCTCATCCTCGTCTTATATTTTATTCATTATTCCTCATATCCTGTTGAATGTCAGTATTTCAATTTTACATTCCTCCTCCTCCTCTCTCTCTCACATACACACACACACACACACACACACACACACACACACACACACACACCACACACACACACACACACACACACACACACACACACACACAGCCCACAAAACTAATAATTGAGCTCCATGCTAAAACCACCGTTGCTCATTTCATAGAATGAATGAAAATGGAGGTATCTCTGTGTGTGTGTGTGTGTGTGTGTGTGTCTGTGTGTGTGTGTGTGTGTGTCTGTGTGTGTGTGGATAATGGGGAAAGTATGGGAGGGTGGGGAAGTGGAGGGGAGTAAGAGATGGAGATTTCAATCAACCTAATGCACTGACTTTCAATTCGCTGTAGAATTAAACGACCAACAGCACTGGAAAGGAATCACAGAGGGCCCATCAAGCTGACGCCAGTTTATCTGTTTTGTGCCCAGATTTTTCCCACGAGACAAGCCAAAATTACTGTTTGACTGATTAGTACTGGTTCAGCTTGCGGTTGCCACTTTTGCTGGCATCGATTTCAACCGTTTCATGCCAGCATGGGAGGGGGAAAGGAGGGGGTTGTGGACGTCACTTTATTGCATTTTTCTTGTAATGACACAGTCTTCCAATGACAGAACAGTAATATATTATTATATATATAATTATACATATATATATATAGGCCGCATATTAAAATCACTGGATAATCGCACCCCCTTTTAATCGCAAGTTGTGCCCTGCTTCTGACGCCCAGCGTTTAAGCAGAGTCGACTGTCCACTTCTGCATCATCCAACTTCATCCATTTCGTTATTTGTTCGCACAAAATCCTGATGTTCTCCAACGCCAAACACACCCTGTGATCCTTCTACCAAAGAATAATAAAGATGAAGAGAATTGAGGCATGAAAGCAAAAGCAAGGATACAATCCATTTCCAAGAGTACTCGAATCAGTACATGTACTCATATTTCTGTTAATAATTGATCATTGGCATTTACGTTTTCGATCATTACACCTCTATTAGTCCTATGGGAAAACTGCCCAGCGCGCGGGTACCTGTACTCATTAAAACAACATTGACATGCACACAACATTGGAAAGAACTGCCAACACACGAGGCAGAGGGGAATATACTGACAGAGACAATGCATGTCAAAATGAATTATTTGAGTGTGTCTTGTATCAAATTATCATCTTCTTTATTGTTTGTGTATCATTATATCAGTTCAGTTTGTCAGTGTGTGTGTGTGTGTGTGTGTGTGTGTGTGTGTGTGTGTGTGTGTGTGTGTGTGTGTGTGTGTGTGTGTGTGTGTGTGTGTGTGTGGGGGTGTTTTAAAAATCATAAGGTTTTTAAGAATTATATTTTGGAGTAATAATTATTTTAGAATAGCGTCCCTTCACATTTTGGAAAGGAAGTAACGTCACACACAACTTGGTCATTTCTCTGCAAGTTTTTTTTGTCTATTTTCCTTTCAATTATTGCAGAAGGTAATGTCTAAACGCCTTGACTACTTTTGAAGATGCAAATGCGTTGTTGTCCTGAATTTCAGAAGTCTTTGGGCAACCCTCGGATAGTTCATAGTACGGACTGAATGCTGAACGGTCCTATTGGTACAGAAAAAGCATCTTTTCCCAGGTAAGAAACAATGACAGAAGAAATGTTATGATATTTTGACACTTGCCTTCACGGGACTTGAGATTAAAGCCAACTAAAATAAGAAAGAAAAATTGGTTTAAATTTCTCATCAAAATGTCAGAAAATGTCATGCCAGAACTTATTAGATCACTTTTCAGGAGAAACATCGTCCTAATTCTCTTCTTAAGCTGATCTCAGAGGATCTTAAATTTGAACAATGTTAAGTTTAGTAACTCATCAATAAAATAGAATAGGCCGATCATTTTTGAACAACTTCGTAATTTAAAATATTGAACTGGCTTCAGGACAACCTCATGATGTTTTTTTTTTGTGTGTGTGTATGTGTAGGTATGCTTGAATAACCATGAGGTTGACGCTAGATATATTTTTAAATATCAGATTTAATTGTGACAAAATGTGTGGGTGCGGTTTTGTGTTCCTCACGCAAAACTCACCATCTATACCTCAACCTTATTTCACTAGGCCGTTTTCTTTACAGTAATCTAAATAAGGGGTCCGCTTCTATCGTCCATTGTCATGCATAGAGCGCGGCAAGATTTGAGATACTTCATTCATCGCTGTGGATGATCTCTAAAACGGAGACGCTTAAGGGGAGGTTTTACCCTTTTCCAGACGTTTTAATGCACATAAGGCGGTGTGCAACATATTAGCACCAAAAGTGCAGTGGATTCCTATGCAAAATTGCATACAAAAGTACTGAGTGGTGCATTTTTCTCCCTCAAGGGTGATAATCTTAGGACGACTATCATTTGTGATAGCACCAGTTGTTTGATACAAGATTTAACTCACGTCACTTAAACACGTTTATGCACGATCCTACTGAGGCTTTCCCTATTTTCTGCCTAAATGTAAAGTTATTCCTCATAACATCAAAGGATGTTTCTAGTTTCTGATAATTCTGTGTCAAAACAGAATATCCTAAAAAGCCTCCATAGGATCATGCATAAAGGTATCTAAGAGACGTGGGTGAAAGCTAATGTCATACAACTGGTAGCATCCCTAATGGTCTAAGCCATTTACCACTGGGGGAGAAGAATGCACCATTCAGCACTTAAGAGTGTAATTTTGCATAGAAATCCAGTGCGCTCATGGGCACAATTTGCACTCTATGTCATGAGCATTAAAGTCTCTGGGAAAGGGTAGTGCCTCCCTCTGAGGTGTAGTTTTAAGAAAACACATCTTTAAAGTATATTTATAGATTAAGGCACAGTTTGCCTCTGGTAAAGTTCTCCTAGTTTTCTCTTTCTAGAGATAAGTCTTTACTTCAGAACACACTAGGAGGGTTGAGGAGGGGGTCAGATTTCTGCGATTATGTAGCCACTACAAGATCCCTCACTGCACTCACCTCATTTCCAGTCAGGATTCTTAAGATACAATTTCTGACTCAAAGCGATCACCCATAAATTGATTTCATGTGCCGAAAGCTCTAATCGGTACCTCAGGTATCGGCGCCAAGGTTTGAAATGCCACAAGAGGTGTATCAGGTGTTAAGAAATATTATAAAAATGATCACATTTTTTGCAGAAATTTAAAAAAAATGATATTATGTGCAGAATACCTACAATATGTAGTCAGGGAACATTTTTCATAGTTTTTTTTCCTCAAGAATAATATGACATGATAGGTCGATGTCATGTTCCTTCCACATAATAAATATATTCCTAAACGAAATACTTTAATGCCGACGATTCGCAGTCAATATTTTCGTTTATTCGCCAGTTTTATTTAATCAGTGACGGCTTGGGTAAAATTCTTCGACCTTTGTTAAAAACACTACTACTGTGGAAAACAAAAACAAAAAAAAAATGATAGAAATAATGTGTTATTGCACTATAATAAAATTAAAATAGTTTCTCACTGCCATCATTTATGAGTCGGCAAAAAGAATGTCTGAAACAGGAGATTTTGGTTGGCCATGGTGGGTTTATGACGTCAGCCAAGATGTATCTAATCAGAAGTAAGTGCAATTGTTTTTCAAATATTTCCCAGTCAGTCTATTTTAGGCCACACCTTCTTGAACTGACTTTAAAATTTGACTTTAAATCCTCAGTGAGCGATTGTTTGTGACATAAAAAAATATGACGTCAATGGCTGAGTTTAAAAGTAACTTATCTGCATCAACTTTTCCTAAATATAGAAAAGACATTCTCGTTTTGTTTTTACTTACTGTCTTAAGAGACGTTAATCAAAACCTTTATGATATCACATACGTTTTTTTATGATAGCATAGTGCCATTGTATTGGTATGATATCTATAAGCAGGAGAAGCCCTGGAAAGTACTTTCTGTCCCAGCATGTTATCGTACCTCTCGATAAAGCCTAGAATGCAATTACTGCACTTTATGTTTCTATCTTCTGTGCTTAATTAATGTTGTTCTATCTTGGGCTCAGGCGAAGACAAACCATCAAACTGTCTTCCATTGCATTGTGATTGAAATTGCACTGATTGTACTGTTCGGAACACAGACCCACAATGTGGTGTTGTTTGTGACATTATCTTTGTGACGTCATTGGCTAATCAAGAAGGAACCTTCTTTGTTAAAAATAGTTGGGTATAAAAATGTGTTTTTAGAGTGGATGTAGCCTATTTGGTATCCATTTATTTGCTTCATAAGAGGCTAATGAAGCATTTTCGTGTTTGCACGATTGCTGCAAAGCCCTAGTGTTTCATGATCCTTGCACTTATAACCATCCCCGGCCCGGCCTGTCCTCTCATTGCGTCTCTGATCACGCAAAGTCACTGGCGCAGGAAATTACTCGCCCCTATATATGGAGTTAAATTAGCGTTTAATGTCACAACAAATTCAAGCAACGTTAATGCCGCAGATAAAATTCAAAAGATGAATTGAAACAATGAGGAAATAATGAGAGAAAGAACAAGTGGAAAACTACGTTTAAGAGCGAAGGAATAGGTTTGTAGAAATAAAATGAAAAACAGACAGAACAAGATGAATAAAAAAAATATGAATGAAGTCTCAAGAATGTCAGAAAACAATTCAAATAAGAAAAAACACAGAACAGTAGGACTAGGATACAACACAAACAAAAAAGACTGTAAACCAACCAAGAAGCAAACAAAGACATACACAAATAAACAGATAAATAAACAACAAACATGCAAACAAACATGCCAACGAAATAAAATAGCCAGAGAAAGAGACATAAGAAGACACAGGCAAATACATCATTGAGACCACGAGATGCTATCGACGCTTAAAGTAGAAAGCAAAGAAACAAGCAGGTAAGCAAACAAACAATCAAGATAACGAAACTAGCAAGAATCATCACGAAAAACAAATCTCGAGGAAGGAAAAACAGACAAAATGTCACGCGTAAATTATACCTGTTGGCCCAGCCTAACCCGATTAAGGACTTAACAGTAATAAATTAACAGAACAAGTAAGAAATGGAATTAAGAGCACTGATAAATCTACAAGCTGACCAAGGACAAGCATCCTGTCAATATAGAAAGCGATCAAGGAAGAACTTTCTAGCCATCGAAGGAGTTTAGCTTTCTATCGAGTAAAGAAGAACTTTCAAAACATTTAAGATGTACTTTCTAGACATCGAAGAATGATTTTCTAGCTATCAAATACATTTTTTTCCAGATATCAAAGAAAATGTTTATGCCTATAAGAGAAGAGCTTCCTAGCCATAAAGAAAAACTTTCTTGCCATTAAAGAGGTGCTTTCCAGCCATCAAAGAAGAACGTTCTATTCCATCAAAGAACAACGTTCTAGCCATCAAAGAACTTTGTAGCTATCAAAGAAGAACTTCGTAGCTATCGAAGAAGTCCCCTCAAGCCATCAAAAAATGATTTTCCAGCCATTAAAGAAGAACATCAGAATAAGAATTTTCTAGCAACCAAAGCAAACCTTTCTATGCCATCGAAGAAGAATGTTCTGGCCATCAAAGAATTTTCTAGATGGGTGGCAGCTGTAACAGCTATAGTGGCATTCATGACAAACATCTTCCTTGACATTTAGAAGCCACTGTAATGCAGAAACTGAAGCAGATAAAGACAGCTTTAGACTGTAACGAACACATCTTATCTTTTTGGATAGTGCATGTAGCCTGTTAGTATCCTTTCCGTTGCATCATAAGCAGCTGATAGTGATAACACGTTTTCTTTGGCACATTCAATCTAGTCTAACCTCCTAACATTTCATGAGCTTTTACCATTTTTACATAAGTTTTTTTTTTTTTCTGATTGGGGACTAGTGAGAGAAGGTGGGATGGGGGTAGATAGATGGTGGAGGCTTTCTTCGTGCAAGGCAAACCCTCCAACTTCACCGAAATAACTGACACATCTTTTCCCATGACGAGAAAAGAAATCATAGGGTTTTAGGAGAACGGCAAATTGGTTCAGAGTGTCATGCATTCATTTCATCCCCTCTTCTTGCATTGTGGTGAGAGTACAGAAAAAGGGTTTGAGTGGCACTGTGAGAGACACCAATTGTGGAAGCGACATTTCCAGTCGCTCTAGATAGGAAACTATCGCTCTGGAGAAAAGCCGTCAGAAGCGGATTTAGGTATGAGCATGATGGGCTGCCCAGGGCCCAGTACCTGTAAGGGGCCCCGCCCTAAATGAAGGGAAAAAATATTCATAGAGAGCAAATAAGGGAGGTAAAAAATGAACAGAGGGAGAACGAGACGGGCTAGTGGGAGAGTGGGGAAGAGTCGGATGTTCAGTTTTATTCTTAAACCTTATGCGGTGGCATTACTTTAAAATCTAAGAAGGGTGGAGGGGGAAGGGGTTACTCGAGGAACCCGCGGACCTTAAATCCGTCCCTGAATGCAACAGAAGACATTTGAAGGAAGATAATGTGATGCCTTCCCTTTGCTAGGGCAAACAAGTACGCCTAGCCCTTTTCACTATCTCTCCCTAGCAGCTGTCAATGGTTCGGGCAGTTACAGTTTCAAATATTGATTTTCTACTTAAATTCCGCTGTGAATCTTTTTTGACATTTAGATGGTTTGAGGTTTATGTTCTTTCATTTTTGTTGTTGTTGTTGTTGTTGTTGTTGTTGTTTTTTGTTTGTTTGTTTGTTTTCAAACATCTGCTTTGTGTTTTTGAAAAAAAATACGGCTCGAATTTAGAAATTACTTTGCTAGCATTGGCTTTGTATTCAAAGGAAAATGAGACGTCAAGGAGATTAGGTTATAGTGTATTCTTAGCAATTAAGGTAGTAAAAAGCTTCGCCCAGAAGATTCCTGTAGTCTAGCCTCACAAATTATCAAACGGTTTGTCTCTCTTTCCTTCCTCTTTCCTCCTCCCACTGTGAAAAAGTCTGGATGCTTTACTGTTGGTTGAGCTGCTTTATCGGGACAAAATGTAAGCACTTCTGGAAAGAATGGAACCAGCTTTTAAAGATCTTTCTCCTTCCGTTTAATTAAGTGCGCCGTGCGCAAGAATACCACAACAGTAGCCGCATGCATAATGTATACGTTAAGTAACGTAGGCGTTATCTGCAGTAAGACACAATTACACTCATTTACAATACTGCAGAAAGCAAAAGAATTAAATCTGTCAATCAGTTGTCAGATTCATCTCTTTAATTCGCTTGTGAAGCCCATCCTCACCTATGGATTCCACCTATGGGCATATATATGAAAGCTATACCTTAATTGAAAAATTACAAATTCAATTCTTGAAACGCATCTTGGGATTAAAATCTTCAACCCCCACCCCCATGGTCTTAGGTGAAGTGGGCGTTTTTCCAATATCTGTTGAGGTTACACAAAAATGCCTTTCCTTCTGGAATCGATTGATATCAGGAAAACACACTAAATACAGTAAGGTAATATGTGACCTGCTTGTCTCCTTACACAATAATGGAGTATATGAGTCCAAGTGGCTAACGTTCATTGCTGATAACTTGAACAAGCTAGGTTTTAGTGAACACTGGACTGAATGCAATACTCAACTATCCGTTACCTGCTTTTCCAACAGAGTAAAACGCTGATTAAAAGATCAATATATTCAAACATGGCATGACACCATTACATCCTCAAATAAGTATGCATTCTATAAAATAATAAAACGCAGATATATATTTGAGCACTACCTTGATATTTTGCCATATAAATCCAGAGCTGCTATTATTAGCCGCATGCGTACATGCAATCATCGTTTGCTCGTTGAAACTGGCAGATGGCATAACTTAAGTGTTGAAGATCGCATTTGTCAACTCTGTAACTCTGGCTTAGGAGATGAGTTTCACGCCTTGTTTGAATGCCCAACATTTTCATTTGATAGGCGCAAATTACTTATGGCTAGATATTATAGACACCCGAATACCTTGAAAGCCCATGAACTCTTTGCCAGTCAGAGCAAAGGTACTCTTCAAAATCTCGCTATTTTCTGCAATGTAATACTTACCTCATATTAATTGTGTGCGTGGGTGTGAGTGTGTGAGTGTGTGTGGGCGTGTGAGTGTATGTGTGTGTGTGTGTATGTTTGTGTGTGTATGTGAGTATGTGTATGTGTGAGCGCGTGTGTGTATTATGCTTAAATTGATCACTTTACTGCTTAATGTAGACTATATGATGAATGGTTGCTTAGTCGCTCACATGTATTTGCCTTGTATTTTGTATCCATTTGCCCATATGTTGCATACTGCAACCTGGGTTCAGAATCGAATAAATGAAATGAAGTGAAATGAAATGCAGTGAGCACTACTAATGTTTTTGGAGTTTCCCGTGGTTACCGCAATGCGTTAACTAACGTAAGGGTTGTGCATACGGCGATTGATGAGACAGTATACGAGTAGCATGTGAATAGGATGGAAGAAACAGAAGAAATCTACAATGTCCATTAAACTGATCCATTTCAGGAACTCATGAGCTTGTGACATGTAAGTTATTATCGAACCCTGGTTTCGTTACCACTTGCATAAGACGGCCACTCCATCACGAACAACAGGTGGCTTCTTTCGTAAAGATCATCGTGAAATGTTATGTATTTCACCTGCCTTTGCCACCCACTGAGTTAACTGTGCGTCCCTTTAGCATATATGTGTTCTATATTATTGTCTGTTCCGTATAATCCTAAGACTTCCCCAATACTGCACTGCAGTTAGCATAGAAATCTCCCTAAGCATTACTATAGTTAACGTAAGCACGTTCATTAACTCGAGGATATGCAAAGGGCTTTTACCTTGTTTCTGTTTTTGATACGTCATTAAAGAAATATTACTTCTCAAATAATCAGCATACCACAAAACAGCCCAAAAAAAAAATGGCAATATATGCTAGAAACACCACATCTCTTTCAATCTATGTCAAACTTATTCCATTTACGAACATATATATATTAAAAAAAACAACCCAAAACTGTTGTAGCTATATCTACAACTTGGGTTGTAGGGGGTCAACAGACGCCCACGGACTGTGAACTTTACAAGGCAAGGTTAATATGGATGTTAAACAAAAGAAAGGCTCTCAAGATATAAAGGGCCCCACGACAAAATGCAGTATTTGTCACTTTGAGGAAGGGGAGGTGTTGTGGCAAAAGAGACCAGATGGTGAGCAAGTTTGTTTTCTATGTGTACGGAAAGCTGTCGTACTATGGGATAAAAAATCTCCTGCTACTACCTGAAGGGAATAGACAAATTCAAAATTTCAAGTTGTTGGGTAACGCGTTTTGATATGAAGCCCTTCATTTCTATTATTGTCTTGGGATTCTTCCAAGTACACTGGCGCAAGTACAAACTGAGATCACATATGGGTGGTCGCTATAGACGGCGCCGCTGACTTTTAGTGCCGTGCTCCAACTCTTGTTGCCAGAGATACTTAACGAAAAATGGGAACTGTAAGGAGACAAAGGGGGAAGGGGACACAAACAATAAGAACTAGAACAAACACAAAGCGGGGGCAAATATGATTTAAACAACAAAAGCAACAACAACAACAACCGCCGCCATTACTCCCACCACCATCACAACAACAACAACAGCAGCATCGAGAGCTACAAAGAGATGTGATCAAAACCGACGTCTTACACTTTACAGTGAAGACCGACGTCTCTGCGATGAATACCGACTTTCAGTAATGGAAACTGACATTTGGCCACCCAAACTCCAAACCAAAGCGAAATGGCCATGCTGTTCCAGCAGCGTTGTACAAATTCCTCCTGTGATGTTTTGATTAAACGGCCCACCGAGACAGTCTGAGCCATTTAAATTCCCGCAGACATCCCACCCGTCTGCTATCTGCCCAGCACTCAACTTTTGACAAAACGCCTGTAGACACGATGGATGATGTGACATTAACCCTCGAAGATCCAATGTGCCATACTGTATATTATAAGTCACATGAAGTTGGAGTAATAAGTGTCCGTATGCCGGATGTGTCTTTACGTTAGTTACTATCGCACTGCGGTAAGCGCAGATAGTCCCTAAGCGTTACTATTGTTAACGTAACACGTTATTAACTTATGGATATATATACTGCCTTTTATATTGTTTATGATTTTTATACGCCATAAAAGAAACATGACTTCTCAAAGAACTAGCATACCACAAAACAACAAAAAATGGCAATGTATGCAAGAAACACCAGGTCTCTTTCATTCTGTGTTCAACCAAGTCTATTTACCGAACATAATATATAAAAATAACTTTTGTAGCTATATCTACAACTTGGGTTGTAGGGGGTTAACAGACGCCCACGGACTGTGA